>CM043015.1:228695629-228817966 GCA_023690525.1 Holotrichia oblita | reverse complement strand
AAAAATAGACGTTGGAAGCCAATTTTACAGCCGCTTTACGAGGTAACACGTAGGGGGCAACTATCTCAGCACTCTCACTGGAAATGGATGTAAAAGCCAACTTGCCGGCCCTTTCACTACAAGATACCTGCAGGCCAACTATCTCAGCTCCCTATCGGACGGTTCGTAGTAAAGAAAATGAACGTTTAAAGAGCTAAAATGCGGCTTTTATATGCCTTAGCAAGTACCACGTTGAAATAATTTTTAACAGCATCCTTCACCAGGTAAATACATAGAAGCCAACAATCTCGGCACTCTCACGGAAAATAGACGTCGGAAGCCAATTTTACAGCCGCTTTACGAGGTAACACGTAGGGGACCAACTATCTCAGCACTCTCATTGGAAATGGATGTGAAAGCCAACTTTTCGGCTCCTTCATTCCAAGATATCTGCAGGTCAACTATCTAGGCTCCATACAAGATAATAGTAAGAAAAAATTATGTTTAAAGGGGTAAAATCCGATCTTTATATACATTGGCATAGAGCATGCTGAAACAATTTTTTCAACGGCACCCTTTACCAGGTAATACTTAGAGGCCAACAATATCGGCACTCTCACGGGAAATAGACGTTGGAAGCCAATTTTACAGCCGCTTTACGAGCTAACATGCAGGGGATCGACTATCTCAGCACTCTCATTGGTAATGGATGTGAAAGCCAACTTTTCGGCTCCTTCATTACAAGATACCTGCAGGTCAACTATCTAGGCTCCATATAAGATAGTTGGTAGTAAGAAAAAAATTGTTTAAAGGGGTAAAATCCGGTCTTTATATACATTCGCAAAGAGCATGCTAAAACAATTTTGTCAACAACACCTTTTACCAGGTAATACTTAGAGGCCAACAATCTCGGCACTCTCACGGGAAATAGACGTTGTAAGCCAATTTTACAACCGCTTTACGAGGTAACAAGTAGGGGGCCAACTATCTCGGCACTCTCGTTGGAAATGGATGTAAAAGCCAACTTGCCGGCCCTTTCACTACAAGATACCTGCAGGCCAACTATCTCAGCTCCCTATCGGACTGTTCGTAGTAAAGAAAAAGAACGTTTAAAGAGCTAAAATGCGGCTTTTATATGCCTTAGCAAGTACCACGTTGAAATAATTTTTAACAGCATCCTTCACCAGGTAAATACATAGAAGCCAACAATCTCGGCACTCTCACGGGAAATTGACGTCGGAAGCTAATTTTACAGGAGCTTTACGACGTAACACATAGGGGATCGACTATCTCAGCACTCTCATTGGAAATGGATGTGAAAGCCAACTTTTCAGCTCTTTCATTACAAGATACCTGCAGGTCAACTATCTAGGCTCCATATAAGATAGTAGTAAGAAAAAATTATGTTTAAAGAGGTAAAATGCGGCCTTTATATACGTTGGTAAAGAGCATGCTGAAACAATTTTTTCAACGGCACACTTTATCTGGTAATACTTAGAGGCCAACAATCTCGGCACTCTCATATACAGGCTGGTACAACCAAAATGGGGTGGACGATTATAATTAAACGGTCAGGAATTTCGAAAAACCTTCTTGGAATTTGATTGAGGGCTACGTTTTAAAAATATTTTCGTTATACAGGGTGATCGAAGCGGTCGGTGACGAACCGAGCTTATGTTGTTTTAAATAGAACACTCGGTATTAAAATATTACAATCGATTCTCTTAATTACTATAAACAATTTGGTATAACATTAGTTGGGTCTAAAGCCCTTAGTTACGGAGAGAAAAGCGATTGAAATTGAATACTAAAAAACTAAGTGCATTTAATGATGCACTTGGTTTTTCATTTCCGGTTCTTATAAAAAATGGACGATATTAAAGCGTTTTTTCAACTTTAATCGCTTTATTAATTAGCAGAATCGAATGTAATATTTTAATATCGAGTGTTCCATTTAAAAAACCATAAGTTTGATTCGTCACCGAACGCTTCAATCAGCCTGTGTAACGATAATATTTTTAGAACGTAGACCAGGTAGCCCTCAATTAAATCCCAAAAGGATTTTTCGAAATCCCTCACCGTTTACTTATAATCGTCCACCCCACCTTGGTTGCACCACCCTGTAGAAATTGATGTGAAGGCCAACTTTTCGGCTCCTTCGCTGCAAGATAATAATAAACAAGACAATTGTGGATTACCATGATAACAATGAGCATGTCTTATTAGGATATCGTCGCAGTTAGTGCGTCTTGTTCTTGAGAAAATTTTGACAGCTAAATGACGTTTTGAAACGACCTGTATATACAGGCTGGCTCGACAACGGTCGATTGATGCTGGAACAGTAAGTGAAGACTGTGTTGTACGAGGTGCAGACACAAAATTTGAAACTGAAGACTGTGTTTTTGTCAAAAAGCGATCTCATCTAAGAGTGGCTTTTGGAATATGAAGGCAAGGCTTCCACGCTCCCAATCACTATTACGAGGGCTTCCGAGTTTCAACCGCGTCAGAGTAATTTAGCAACGTTTCGCTACTAATGTAAATGAGCTTCTTCGGGAGCGAAATGTGTACAGGGAATGCCAAGAAGATCACGATACACCCTGTAGATAGTTTCATCAGAAATTATTGTAATTTTCTTTTTCGATTTTTATGGCAATGTTTCGTGTTTGATGTGGAGATAAAGCAGTCGCACTTACCGCTATCATATACAGCTGAGCTATCCGATACTCTTCAACTGTAAGTGGCAGTGGAATGCGATACTCTTTGATTAACATTCTGCTCGGAAGTTTATCCGCAGTCCTCGAACCACATAGTTACGTCAGCTTCTTAAATTCCTGCAACGGAAAAACAATCACTATTCTATGTGAAGGATAAATTCTTGGTCGACTATAACAATAATAATGTCCCGATGTGTAATGAAACACCTCAATACTATGGGAGATTATGACTTGAAAGGTACCTATTTAGATGCACACACACACACACACAAGCGATATCCAAATATAGCGTCCTACACACTATCCGTTTCATATTTACCCAATACGATTTTGATAATGGTTTATCTGTTTAATCAAGTGTCCATTACTGCGTGTTGTCTGGATATAATTCGCGAACGGTGCACGATGATCGTTGCGTTTGAAAAACTTGACGGAAATCGACAGAATGACGCATTTATTCGATGATGATTCGATCTGAATTAGACACAAAGATTGTTACAAGTTGCTGCATCAATTCCACGTAATATGTGCATTTAGCTAATACGATTCCGGATATGGCGTGCGTTATGGTTAATAAACCTTTGTTTACTTTCCGTTAACCTCCGATATAAATCTAGTTTAGTTAGTATTTATCCTGAGCAAATAAGGTGCAATAAAATAAACGAGACTGTTGGCGGTTTTATTACTCCTAAAATGAAATGAAGAAAGTTAGACGAAACAATGCGAATGGTTTCGATAAATCAAGTTAATATCATCTTTCGATTCAGAAATAAGAACGGTCGAGTCTCAATTGGTCAAATGTTACGAATTAATGTCATCAATATAGTGTCCTGTAAAATATGATTGGTACATTGTATACTATACGCAAAAAAAATGCCAACCAGCTTGAAATTAAGAGGAAGAGACCTAGCCTTAACCCGCTTTTACAATTTGACCAATTTTCAGTATTTGACAGCTGTCAGTCATTTTTGACATTTGAGGGCAGACGTATTTTGACACCTATCATCGACAAATCTGAAAAATGTCTCTTATTATTTGACAGCAGTCAGAAATATTTTAATTGTTACAACTGCCAAAACTATAATATAACTTCTTTAAACACAAACGTGTGAAAATTTGACAGCTGTTACTGTACAATTTTCAGTATTCGACAGCTGTCAGTTATTTTTGACAGTTGAACGGGTGAAACTTGTTAATCATAGCGATTTCGCAGCTGTTCGAATTTGTTTTGGTTACGAATCGATTCGATCATTTGCAGACGTATTTTGACACCTATCATTGGCAAATCTAACAAATCTCTCTTATTACTTGACAGCTGTCAGAAGTATTTTAATTGTTACAACTGTCAAAACAATAATAAAATAAATGTTTGATAAATAAAAGCGTCAAAACGCGACAGCTGTTAGTTTTTTTTACAGTGCGTAACCAGCAGAACTGTAGAAGTCACTGTCTTTAGAACTTAATAAAAAGCTCTTGAAAATGTTTGGATTTTTACAAAATGTTGAGATATGAAAATATGTGTTTCTGACGGCTGTCAGAAATATAAGAGAGGAAAAAATAAGATGTTTTTACAATTCGACCAATTTTCCGTATTTGACAGCTGTCAGTCACTTTAGACATTTGAGGGGGTTCCAATTTTTTTTTGGTTACGAATCGACTCGAACATTTGCAGACATATTTTGACACCTATCATTGACAAATCTGAAAAATTTCTCTTATTATTATTATTATTACCTGTCAGAAGTATCTTAATTGTTATAACTGTCAAAACAATAATAAAATAAATGTTTGTTACTTGTTACTGTTTTACAGTTGCAACCATCAGAACTGTAAAGATCACTGTTTTTCCAACTAGTAGGTAGATAGTTGTTGGAAATGTTTGGATTCGTACAAAACATTAAAATAAGAAGGAAACATACGCTTCTATAATTTGACAGCTATCAGAAATATAGGTAAGAGAGGGAAAAATAACATGTTTCTACAATTTGATTTATTTTCAGTATTTGACAGCTGTCAGTGATCTTTGACATTTGAGGGGGTTGAAATTGTTAAGAATAGCGACTTCGCAGCTGATCCAATTGTTTTTTTGTTATGAATCGATTCGATCATTTGCAGACGTATTTTGAAACCTATCATTGACAAATCTGACAAATTTCTCTTATTGTTTGACAGCTGTCAGAAGTATTTTAATTGTTACTACTGTCAAAACTTTGTTAATTGTTTCTGTTTTACAGCTGCAACCATCAGAACTGTAAAAATCACTGTTTTTTCAGCTTGATAGTTGTTGGAAATGTTTACAAAACGTTAAAATAAGAAGAAAACATACGTTTCTATAATTTGACAGCTGTCAGAAATATAGGCAAGATAGGGAAAAATAATAGTAATGCGTTTCTACAATTTGTCTAATTTTCAGTATTTGACAGTTGTCAGTTATTTCTGATAGTTGAATGGGTGAAACTTGTTAAAAATAGCGATTTCGCAGCTGTTCGATTTTTTTTTTTGGTTACGAACCGATTCGATCATTTGCAGAGCTATTTTGACAGCTATCGTTAACAAACCTGAAAAATTTCTCTTATTATTTGACAGCTGTCAGAAGTATTTTAATTGTTACTACTGCCAAAACAATAAAATAAAAGCGTAAAAATTGAAAAATAATTTTTTTATAATTCGACAGCTGTCATTTTCTTTACAGTTGTAACCATCACAACTGTAAAACTGCTGGAAATATTTGGATTCTTACTAAATGTTATCTTAGTTTCTATAACTTGACAGCTGTCAGAAATATAAGAGAAGGAAAAATAACATACAACTTGAGTAATTTTCATTATTTGACAGCTGCCAGTTATTTTTGACAGTTGAACGGGTGAAACTCGTTGAAAATAACAATTTCGCAGATGTTCGAATTTTTTTTTGGTTACGAATCGATTCGATCATTTGCAGAGCTATTTTGACAGCTATCGTTAACAAATCTGAAAAATGTCTCTTAATATTTGACAGCTGTCGATTAATTGTTACAACTGCCGAAACAATAAAATAAAAGCGTAAACATTGAAAAATCTTTTTTTAAAATCGCTGTTACAGTTTGATAGTTGAAAGAAAGAAAGAAGAAGAAAACCTATGATTCTATAACTTAACAGCTGTCAAAAATATAAGAGAGAGAAAAATAACACACAACTTGAGTAATTTTCAGTATTTGACAGCTGTCAGTAATTTGCGACAGTTACACCTGTCACACGATTCGATCATTTACAGATGTATTTTGACAGCAATCATCATATCGAAATTTATTATTTGACCGTTAATTCTATTAAATTGATGACTTAAATAGTACTTTAAGTACGATTAGATGTTAAATTATGGAGATGAATCTTTGGACAAGCAAAAATGAAATGTTGATGAACAAATTATTATTAACTCTACATTTATTAAATTTTAATTTATGAGAATCCGTGATTTGTTACAACTTTTTAAACGACACGCCTATAAAGGCTCTTGCAGTTAGTTCATTACAAAGCTATGCTATACTAGATGCATCTACAAGTTGGTCCCAAATATCTGTACATAGATTGCATCCGCACAAAAATAGGCGTCGATCACCACAATTTGCCGCGTTTCTATAGCGATTGAATTCCCTTTTAATAAAAACAATCCTATATAAGGATAAACGTGCAAATCCGTTCAAAAACAATAATAATGCTCGAAAAAAAATTAAAAAGAAACGCATCAAATTGGATTATACAATAAACACATTTAATAAACAGGATTACCTATTTGAAATGATAAAAACAACCTTCACATAACTCACAAAACTACCTAGATAAATCGAATTAAAACCATTAAACAACCGTCAACGCACTCACATACGTCAGTCTAAATACGAAATGAAAGGAATACTTTCCAGTAAGGAAAAGAAAAAAACACAACAAGGAGCTTCCACGTAAAGTCCAAAGCGAGAACGATAGGAACCGATCGGGATACGACCACGCACTATTTGAGCGGTGCTTTCCAAGGTTCAAGGTGTCCGCGGCGAAGATACTCGAGTAGCGTTGGCTGAAACGAAACCCTATTGATCCGACCGTGTGTGCGTGTTAGGACGGAGGTTTTCATCGGGAGGCGGCCGTTTCGCGTTCCCGAAAGCGTCAGACGTCCTAGTACAACGACGGCGACGATGATGTCTTATTCAACGACGGAAAATAGCTACTCAGTTATTAATTCTTGAATTAGTGCTGATCACATATCGAGCCTACCCCCAAGGTGTGTAAGGGTAGAATTACGAAATATATTACTTCGAGCTTCTTCTATTGTGTTCCGTTTGTTTTTAGATTTTGAAAGCTGTCAAAAATACTGTGAGAGCGATGTCAGTCAAATTCAGATTATTGCTTTTAGAATTTGACAGTTGTCAGAAATATTTTGACAGTTACACCAAAATATTAAAAAAATTAGTCCTTTATAAAAAAATATTACGACTACAGCAATAACTGTCTGACAGCTACAACTGTCAAATCTAAAAAAGTACAGTTGTACTAGAATTTGGCGAGGAAATTGTTTATCTAAGCTGACAGCTGTCAGGAACCGTTAGAAAACAAGTATTCTTGTAGGGTAAGAGCTTTTGGAAAAATTATAACGCCTGTAAGTGTCGAACGATTGACGATTTGACAGCTGTCAGAATTTCTCTGTAAATTGTAAGAAGAAAACAGAAACGTTCGAATCATTTGCATATGTATTTTGACAGCTATAATTGTCAAACTACTTTTTTTTTAAATTATTTTGAAATTTGTTTGACAGTTAAATCTGTTAAAGCTGCTTGACAGTTAGCAAAAAAATTCACTCTACACTTCGACGGTCGCTAGAAATTTTTGGTGCTCACCACTCCCCCTATATTATAAGAAAAACGGACTTGACTGAAAAATTACTGCTTTTACTTTCTTGAAACTGTCAGTAATGTTTGACAGTTAAAATTTTTGAAACTGTAAAAATTACTGATTTTATAATTTGACAGCTGTCAGACGTCAATTGTCAAATCAGAATCAATTTTGTTCACATAATTACGATTCACATAATCCGACAGCTGTCGCGTTCGTTACGTCCGTCAAAACTATAAAAAAGTGTATTCTTCGGCAATATCGTGACGCTTGTAAGTGCCAAAACTGTGTGTAATTAATTTTTACAATCTGACAGTTTTATTTGACAGTTGCAATCATCGAAACTGTAAAAATAACTGATTTGATAATTTGACAGCTGTCACAATTATTTTAATACTTATAAATACTAAAATTGAAAAAAAAAACAAATTTTTCTAGAATTTGACAGTTGTTAAAAGTCTGTTAACTGTTATGGCTGTAAAAGGGATAAGAAAATAACTGTTGTTAGTTTTGTCACAAACATTTTAATACTGTCCACCTGTCAAAATAATAAAAAAAAGTGTTTTATCCGGGAATATTGTAACGCTTGCAACTGTCAAAACTATAAAAAAATATTTTCTACAATTTGACAGCCGTTAGTATTTTTTTTACAGTTGCAATCATTAAAACTGTAAACATAACGGATTTTCTAATTTGACAGCTGCAATAACTGTCAAATCTGAATCAATTTTATTTACATAATTAAAATTCAGTTCATTCGACAGCTGTCACAAACATTGTAATACTAATAAATACCAAAATTGAAAAAAAAATTAAATGTTTGTAGAATTTGAGTTATCAAAAGTCTGTTAACTGTTAAGGCTGTAAAAGGGATAAGAAAGATTTGACAGTTTAACAGCTTGTAGAGAAAAGAGTTGAAAGGGTGAAAAAAATATCTGTTTTTATAGTTTGACAGCTGTCAGAAGCATTTTAACTGTTCCACCTGTCAAACTAATAAAAAAAAAACGTTTTCTCCGGGAATATTGTAACGCTTGCAACTGTCAAAACTATAAAAAATGTTTTTTTTTTACAATTTGACAGCTGTTAGTATTTTTTTTTACAGTTACAATCATCAAAACTGTTAAAATAACTGATTTTATAATTTGACAGCTGTCCAGCGGATTTTACCAACTATATTTTATTTAGATAATTAAAATTCAGGTAATTCGACAGCTGTCACATTAATTTTAATAATAAATACTAACATTAGAAAAAAATCAAATGTTTCTGCAATTTGACAGTTGTGAAAAGTATGTCAACTGTAATAGTTGTAAAAGAGATAAGAAAATAACCGGTTTTACTGTTAGAAGTATTTCAACTGTTCTACCTGTCAAAATAATAAAAAAATAACCGTTTTCTCCGGGAATATTGTAAGGCTTGCTACTGTCAAAACTATAAAAAATAAATTTTTACGCGTTGACAGCCGTTGGTAATTTTTTTACAGTTGCAATCATTAAAACTGTAAACATAACGAATTTTATAATTTGACAGCTGTCAGAAGTATTTTACAAACTGCAATAACTGTCAAATCTGAATCAATTTTATTTACATAATTAAAATTCAGTTAATTCGACAGCTGTCACAATTATTTTAATACCTACTTATAAATACTAAAATTGGAAAAAATCAAATGTTTCTGCAATTTGACAGTTGTCAAAAGTCTGTTAATTGTTACGGCTGTAAAAGGGATAAGAAAATACGTGTTTGTACAGTTTGTACATTTTGTAACGTTTGCAACTGTTAAAACTATAAAAAAAAAAATTTTTACAATTTGATAGAAAGTCTGATTATTCGCGGATATCTTTTGTCAGCTTTTATTGTCAAATCTGATCAAACTTCTATTATTTATCTTATTTTGGGATTTTTTTTCAGTCGCAACCGGTTAAACTGTAAAAACACAGTTTGACAGCTGTCAGACGTATTTTAACTCTTATGATGGCTTTTACAATCTGACAAGAACACGTTTGTATAATTTGACAGCTGTCAAAAATATATTGATACTTAAAAGGATCAAGATAGGAAATAATATATTGAAACTGAAATAGTCACTTTAGATGCTAGATGGGTAAAAATATCTAGAGATACAAAGCATACACTTCCAACAAATTCGTCCACGTGCGTAATAAAATTGTTGAAATTTAAATTAAACATTAAAATGAGTTCTAAAGAAAAGAGGAATTTAAAAAACCAATTGACTGAACATATTACAGTTTAGTACTCAATTAAATTTAATGGACGTTCACAGTTTAATTACCGATTATCATGGAATATGTAAAGTAAGCAAATTTATTCCAAAGGTCACCTACGCTATCGTAAAAATAAAGCTAATTTATTATTACTCCGGTTAGGGTTTCGTGATCAAGCCTACCCTCCCCTTAATAAACTAATGTGTAGAACATCTCTCCTACCATTGTATTCAGGATAAAATTGTGCGAACTACAACACGCAAGTTGACCAGAAACGTTACTAAATGAATCGAGTAGGTTGTTTAACGGAATTTCTTATCAATTATGCTACAGGAAGTTACGACCAACATGTGTTATCTTGATATTAAATGAGATAGAGAAAAAAAAAAGAGACATGTTTACAATATTTAATTGCCAAATTTCAGTACCGAACACGATTTCGCTCACAAATTCCCATTAATTCTTAAACATTCGCGACTTATTTTTAAACCCGTTACATTAATCTGCTAAGGAATAAACATTTCCCACGCTAAAAGCGGTGTATGTGTACTTGAAGAACTCGCTGTGGTTTATTTATTTTTCAATTGCTGACTGTAACAGCTGACGTACATAGTAATTTTCTTAATATGGACATCACAGCACGCAAAATTTTGACACAAAATATACCACTCATAAAACAATTATTATATGAATGAAGATAGAAACTAATTTGAACAAATCTATATTTATGACAGCTGTCAAAATTGTAGCCCAGAGTCATATAAATGTCATAGCAAATGTGTCAAAATCGCGTGCTGAAGCATCGACACGATCTCAAGAACGAACTATAAATATGACCCTTAGTTTCTTCCTTTTGTTAACATAACCAATGTCATATTGATGTTAATAACCTGTCAATAATCTACCAATCTTTGAATTCGACTTGAAACTTTAGCTAACTTTATTCGGCGTAATTTCAAGCATTCAAGCGATTAAAAACAATTGAACAATTAACAACGATTAAAAAGTGTTTTCTTCGGGAATATTGTGACGCTTGGGAGAGAAGAATTTTTTACAGTTTGACAGCTGTGAGTATTTTTTTTGACGGTGGCAATCATTAAAACTGTAAAAATAACTGATTTTATAATTTGACAGCTGTCAGACGTCAATTGTCAAATCTGAATCAGTTTTGTTTACATAATTACAATTCACATAATCCGGCAGCTGTCGTGTCCGTTACGTCCGTCAAAACAATAAAAAAAAGTGTTTTCTTCGGGAATATTGTGACGCTTGCAAGTGTTAAAACTTTGAAAAATGAATTTTTACAATTTGACAGTATTTTTTTACAGTTGCAATCATCAAAACTGCAAAAATAACTGATTTTTACCAACTACAATAACTGTCAAATCTGAATCAATTTTATTTATATAATTAAAAGACAGTTAATTCGACAACTGTCACAATTATTTCAAAACGTATAAATACTAAAATTGGAAAAAAACAAATGTTTCTACAATTTGACAGCTGTCAAGAGTATGTTAACTGTTTTCGCTGTGAAAGGGATAAGAAAAAACGCGTTTTTACAGTTTAACAGCTTTTAGAGTTGAAGAGTTGAAAGTGTGAAAAAATAACTGTTTTTACAGTTTGACAGCTGTTAGAAAATTATTATAACTGTTCCACCTGTCAAAATACTAAAAAAAATAAGCGTTTTCTCCGGGAATATTGTAACGCTTGCAATTGTCAAAACTATAAAAAATGAATTTTTTACAATTTGACAGCTGTTAATATTTTTTTTTGACGGCGGCAATCATTAAAACTGTAAAAATAACTGATTTTATAATTTGACAGCTGTCAGACGTCAATTGTCAAATCTGAATCAGTTTTGTTTACATAATTACAATTCACATAATCCGGCAGCTGTCGTGTCCGTTACGTCCGTCAAAACAATAAAAAAGTGTTTTCTTCGGGAATATTGTGACGCTTGCAAGTGTTAAAACTTTGAAAAATGAATTTTTACGATTTGACAGTATTTTTTTACAGTTGCAATCATCAAAACTGCAAAAATAACTGATTTATACCAACTACAATAACTGTCAAATCTGAATCAATTTTATTTATATAATTAAAAGACAGTTAATTCGACAACTGTCACAATTATTTCAAAACGTATAAATACTAAAATTGGAAAAAAACAAATGTTTCTACAATTTGACAGTTGTCAAGAGTATGTTAACTGTTTTCGCTGTGAAAGGGATAAGAAAAAACGCGTTTTTACAGTTTAACAGCTTTTAGAGTTGAAGAGTTGAAAGTGTGAAAAAATAACTGTTTTTACAGTTTGACAGCTGTTAGAAAATTATTATAACTGTTCCACCTGTCAAAATACTAAAAAAAATAAGCGTTTTCTCCGGGAATATTGTAACGCTTGCAATTGTCAAAACTATAAAAAATGAATTTTTTACAATTTGACAGCTGTTAATATTTTTTTTTGACGGCGGCAATCATTAAAACTGTAAAAATAACTGATTTTATAATTTGACAGCTGTCAGACGTCAATTATCATATCTGAATCAGTTTTGTTCACATAATTACAATTCACATAATCCGACAGCTGTCGTGTCCGTTACGTCCGTCAAAACAATAATAAGCAAGTGTTTTCTTCGGGAATATTGTGACGCTTGCAAGTGTCAAAACTGTGAAAAATGAATTTTTACAATTTGCAGTATTTTTTTACAGCTGCAATCATCAAAACTGCAAAAATAACTGATTTTATAATTTGACAGCTGTCAAGCGTATTTTATCAACTACAATAACTGTCAAATCTGAATCAATTTTATTTATGTAAAAAAAGTCAGTTAATTCGACAACTGTCAAAATTATTTCAAAACGTATAAATACTAAAATCGGAAAAAAGCAAATGTTTCTACAATTTGACAGTTGTTACGAGTATGTTAACTGTAATGGCTGTAAAAGAGATAAGAAAATACGCGGTTTTACAGTTTAATAGCTTTTAGAGAAAAGAGTTGAAAGTGTGAAAAAAATAAGTGTTTTTACAGTTTGACAGCTATTAGAAGTATTTTAACTATTCCACCTGTCGAAATATTAAAAAAAAATAACCGTTTTATCTGGGCATATTGTAACGCTTGCAACTGTCAAAACTATAAAAAAAGAACTTTTTACAATTTGACAGCTGTTAGTATTTCTTTTACGGTGGCAATCATTAAAACTGTAAAAATAACTGATTTTATAATTTGACAGCTGTCAGACGTCAATTGCCAAATCTGAATCAGTTTTGTTCACATAATTACAATTCGCATAATCAGACAGCTGTCGTGTCCGTTACGTCCGTCAAAACAATTAAAAAAAGTGTTTTCTTCGGGAATATCGTGACGCTTGCAAGTGTCAAAACCGTGTAAAATGAATTTTTACAATTTGACTTTTTTTTACGTTTGCAATCATCAAAACTGCAAAAATAACTGATTTCATAATTTGACAGCTGTCAAAAATATTTTACTAACTAGATTTTTTAGACGATGGAGGGCCTAAACTCCGCGTCAAGTTCCTTCGGAAGAAACAAGGAAAGAAGGAAACATATTTCGTGTATGCGAACATTGAAGACGTAGCGGATGTTTCCTTTGACCAACTTATCAGAAAAGTAGACCTGTTGATGAATATTACGTCGAGTAAGGGGAAAATGCCAAAGATTAATGTTTTCCTTTTTAATTACGTCACTTTTGATTATAAATTTTGTATCTAAGAGTTGTGACTGTTGTTTCCGAGGTTGTTCCTTAGTAGGGTTTTTATTTTGTTCAACATAGATAAGTAAAATGTAGGTGATGTTAGATTTTTAATTTTTTTTAATAAAACAATTTTCAAATTAAATTAAGACAGTTAATTATTTCCGTACGAGATCTTTACACAAAAACTCACTGGGTCTTTGTCAATACTGACTGGTTTTTGAAATGGGTTTTTGTGTATGCTAACCCTGATCCTGAAGTGTTCTGGTCTCTCCAGTTTGAGGGTAGTACATTTAACAGTTCTTCAAAAAAAAGAAACATTATAAAATTGTCAGTTAGTATTTGTGTTTCATCAGCGCACATTTAACAATATCTAAATATGTATACATGTACATATATGTGATGTATCTCTCATCTGAAAGCTTTAGAAGTCCCTTCCGATTCCCTAGACATACTAGTTATATACATGAAAGCCGTAGGAGACGATTCACCGCACGGACGAGTCGGGCGATGCACAGGAGGATGTGTTTATTCAATGGAAAAACGGACCGGACCCAGTTTGCTGCCGCGATAGAGGTTCTCTCCCTTCTAGTCGGTGTGGACGGAGCGTCGTTTCCGTCCCGTCCCTTTTATCCGTGAGTTCGACGTCGATGTTATATATACATATATATATGACGCCAAGCCCGCACCATTCACCTTTGACATTTAAAACTGAACGAGCGTCAGTGTACGAGTACGTACTCCCGATAGCTCTGCAGCTCTAGCGGACCTCCCCGTTTTGTTTTCGCTCACCGTACGCGATGTGGAAGTTGATATCGGATATAATGGAATTATGCTAAAACGGTTTTTAGTTTCAATATTTCCTCTCTCAAGTAAAATCTCCCTTTTTTCCCCTGGGATTCTACAGTCCACCGATATTCCTTGATTTCCTTACAATTTAATAAGTAGTAACCACCAACAACGTCCGACAGCTGTTAAATTGTAATTTTTCTTTCAATTCAATTTCAATACTTGCACACACGCAAGTGATTTAACATTTTTAGACGCTGCCAAGGTATAAAATCCTTTATTAAAATTTCTAATAGCTGCCAAATCATAGACAGTAATTATTTCAGGTTTGACAATTAGAGCTGTCAAACTGCAGAATTGTGAAACGTTAATTGCTCATTTTTCGTTTAGTTTCTGTTTTCGTTTACTGTATTAGCAGCTGTAGCAGTTACCCACTTCTGATAGCTATCAAACTATAGTACCTAATAGTAAAAAAGTAATTTTTCGGATTTGACCATGATAGATGTCAAATCTGCAAATATTTCAAACGATTTTTCGGTAAAATCTAAAGAGTGATAACCATCGTGCATTTTTTTTCTGCCTTGTCAAATTGTAGAAGCAGTTATTTTTATGGTTTTAACAAGTGTACCTGTCAAAAAATTTCCGGCAGCTGTCAAATTATTATTATTATTAAAATATACCCGACAGCTTTCTTTCTCGAATAGAAAAGCTGGGGGGCTGTAACACTATAAAGAAAGTCTTATTTTTATACAGCTTTGCCAGCTACAAACTTTTTAACAGGAGCAACTGTCAAAAATTTCTGACAGCTGCCAAATAACAAGACATTTTTCATATACTTCTTACAATATAAGAAGTCGTAACCGAAAAATTTCGAACAGCTGTCAAATTGTAGCAACAACCATCTTTAGCAATTTCAACTCTTTCTCTCTATAAGCTGTCAAACTTGTGCTGTCAAGACGCTTATTGTCTTACTACCTTGCTGACTGTAGCAAATCTGTTATAACAACTACGATTGTTCTGGTTAGTGAGATACTTCTGGCAACCGTTGAATTTAATAGAAATATGTCAAATTATAGAATTATATATTTTTTTTCGCTGATATTCATTCATATGATTTTTCAGAAAATTTCAGAAAACCAGTCAGTTGTCTCATGTCTCTAGACCACAAAAAATTGGAACGTCATCGAGTGATCACGCACTTTCAGAGGTGGCTAAACGTTGAATATACAGGGTGTAACAATAGTGCGATGTTCTTCCATATCGCCATTTTTATGCAAAATACAGCAAATATTTAAATGCAAAAGTTCTTTAGTTTTACGAAATTTATAACGTAAAATTATTCTACGATATACAGGGTGTTTAGTTTGCCCGTAACAATCAGTATCAATACATTTTTAAATGGAACACCCTATTATATGATCACATTTTTGAATTGCCTGAGGAATTTTAAGGCAACTTTATACAGAATCATATCCAATTATTTTCATTAGTTTACAAGATATTGACATTTGTTTGAAAATTTTGACATTTTGCTCTCTCTCAGAAAAATGCCATTATTTCGGTAACGGAAAAATGTAACATTATGAAATTTAACATAACGTTAGAAACATCTCCTATGATGACAATAAACAGATGCAGACTTAAATACATTATACAGAGTGTTCTAGAAATCAATGTCTATTTGAAAGAATTGAAATGCAAAAATCTTCATTTTTTCAAATTGACACACTATATTTTTATGGGTTAGTTGAAAGCGAAATTTAATTATCTATTAGTTTGAATAAAGCATGTCTCTAGTTAAAATTAATGATTTTAGAGATATTTGAAATTTGATCGTTTCATCGGTTAATCTTTAACCGGTCTTGAAGTTACATCTAACTGAGTTTCCAGATTCATCAGATGTTTTACCAAACTTTTAGAGCAACGCTGAAAATGGTATAATTCATTGTTTCATTACTCCAAATCATCGATTGACCACCCACCGGTTAATTTTTATCCGATCTTGAAGTTCACTAGAACTTTTACCAAACTTTGAGAGGCGGTTAAATGCTGAAAATGGAAAAATTTCTTGTTTCGTCTCTCTAAATTCAGCTTTTTGAAAAGCATTGTCTGACCATCCACCCGTTAATTTTTATCCGAGCTTGAAGTGACCTCAAACAGAGTCTAAGGAGGTGGTCTAATGATGAAAATAATAATCAGTAAACAATAGATTTGATTACGAAGTAATTAGTGGCCTTCTTGAAACTTGGCTTCAATGAATTTGGAAAACATTTCCTTCCTTTAAATAGTCAACCAACAAATGAAAATGTAGTTGATGAAGATCCGTTTGATTTGGAAGCAATCAACATTGTACTTAAAGATGCGGTTATTTTGGAACCAACGGCTACAGTGAAAAGAACTGAAGAAGCAGATGGATTAGGCAAAGTTGACGAAAATTTGTCGGCGTAAACAGCTGAAAAGCTAAAAAAAAAAATATTCCAAAATAGTCTGGAAACAAAAAAAAAATAGTATTACCTGAGGATAATTTGGAAATTTCAAGGAGAAGAATCACTTATTTAAACACTTTTTTCATGATGAACTAATTGAAAAGATAGTGTACGAATCTAGGTTATTTTCTAGACATTGATATCAATAAACCTGCAAAACTGTCTTCCAGTCACATAAAACATATTTTGGAATTTGCGTTTATATGTCAATCCTACATGCACTACGTTAGATTAGATTAGATTTGAAATGAGGGTGATATTGCGCTGCGACCTATTGATCTATTGTGCCCCCTTGCGTGAGTTGTAAGCTGCTGGGGGTATGCCCGCTCCTACAGCTCCCCATCCAGTCCAAGAGCTTTGATAAACTGCATTAGCTGTGATGGTTTCAGGGAAGGTATGTCTTCTTCGTCTATAACGTCTTTACCGAGATGGCTGGCTCGGGTTTCTAAGATGTCAGGTGTTCCGGATTTTCATCCTCAGCCCCGCAGAACCTGCAGTCGCTATTCTGTTTTAGACCTATCCTTGCCATGTGTTCACCAAGGTGACAGTGCCCTGTAAGGAACCCTGTGAGGATGCGCAATCTATTCCTGCTAAGTTCCAGCAAAGTTTTTGCTCTATGCTTATTGTAGTTTCCAAGGAAGATCTTGGAGTGTCTCAGACCGGAAAGATTCTCCCAGAGGGATGCTCTGAGGCTCTCTTCCCGATCTTTAAGTTCTTTTTTGTAGGTGCTCGTCCCTATACCACAGAACGGTTCAGGTCCCACAAACGGAGTTGTAGCGGCCTTTCTTGCTAATGAATTAGCTTCCTCGTTGCCTCTGATTCCAGTGTGTCCTGGTACCCAGTATAGTGCAACTCTATTATTCTTGCCCAGGTTGTTTAATCTATCAAGACATTCCCAGACTAATTTCGAGCTGACCGTGTTAGAGCTCAGCGCCATTAGGGCTGCTTGACTGTCGGAAAAAATTGCAATGCTCTGCTTCCGATAGTTCCTGTCAAGGTTCAGTTGAGCACATCTTCCAATTGCATTGATCTCCGCTTGGAAGACGCTGGGGTATGTCCCCATTGGCTCGGAATATTTGGTTCCTGGCCCAAATATGCCTGCACCTGTTCCTTTATCGGTTTTAGACCCGTCCACATACCACTTGATAGTGTTTTCCTTTAGGAAGTACGTGGAGTGTTCTCCTACCCACTCTCTCTTATTACTTAGCTTGGCGAGGAAATTCCTTTCAAAGCTATATTCCTTGACCATTTCATGCACTACGTTACTGGTCAACATCCTTCGGTTAGACTCATATAAATACAGTAGATATTTATATTTTGCAGACAATACGACGATGGTTTATAAAATCCGCATAAATGGGGGTATACTTACTCGTCTTTGTAGAAATATACCTTGTAATCAAAACTACAAAGTATATTCTAAAAACTACTACACCTCTGTACCTTTGGCATTGTACCTTGCTCAAAGCGGAATTCATTCTTTGGATATGATTCGACGACCAAGAATACCTAATTCTCAATTACCCAACGAGGCAATAATGAAAAAAGAACAAAGGGGCAAGTTGATAGTTGGTTATTGTACTAGAAGTGCTATCAGAAACGAAATGAGAAAAACATCTTAAAGTTGACAAATTTTCGAGCAGTGATACAACTCTTTTTTTTTCCGGTTTTTTTTTTTAATAAATTCATAAAATAATTTTTTTAAATATTTTTCTGTAATCTACATAGTTTCATAATAACTATAATAAAAAATTTTTATTTTTTCCAAGAAAAGTGTAACTTTAAGCTCTCTTGACTAGATGTTTTTGTAAGGTTTTTTTCCCCTAGATCTTGAACAAAATTGTTAGAGCTTAACAAAAAAAAAACATAAATATAGAGATAATTCAATTTATTCAAAGAATCATATTAGTGTTAATTATTATTATTAATGGGAGCCAGGGGGTTTAAAACGGATAATCAGTCTATGGTGGTTAAAAGAAAAAGGAGCCTCCTTTTCTCATAAACTCAATATTTCGCTCTTTATTCAGAACTTCCTGAGGAGTATAAATTATAAAATTTAAAAAGGGATTTTTACAATAATGTCCAAAAAAAGTCAAAATTAATTGAATACTTACAGTGGAGTGGATATAAGTTGCAAACTCGATGCGAAAACGTAATTTAACATGGTCAACTACATTAAAATTATTTTGACAAGTTTTAAAAAATTGAAGTAATTCATTAAAATTAAAAACATTAAAATTTAAAGTAGAATTAATTCAGAAGGGAAGACTAACAGGATCTGATATTTTAAATTGTAAAAATTGATAAATACAAGTGATACGAAATAGGTACAGAAGAGGAAAAAACCAAAACGAAAAACAAAGGCATCGTGATGGAAATAGATCGAATTGAAACTACAGCTGAGTCTAATACTTTGACACTATCAAAATCAAAATTGTAATCTTTTTCTTCCGTATGATTTGCCAACGCGCAAGATCTCTTGCTCAAACGACAATCACTACGGTGTTGGCTTATTAAGCGGTGTACGCCTCGTTGCTGTTCTATTTCAATAGTGAATTGAAGATGTGGATTAAATAAATTAAAGCAATTTAAAATAGTGTCGGCTTGGTCATGGCGTTATGGCACAAACGATGTCATCAACATATTTGAATAAAAAGGGTAATTGAAACGGTAATTTCGGGATGACACCATCCAGGAGAAAATCCATCACAATTAAGGCCAGAATGGGACTGATGGGAGAACCCATCGGTGTACCAAAAGTTTGTAAATAAAATCTCTTGTCAAAATCAAAGTAGCAGTTGTTGAAAGTAAACTTGATTAACTCTAGCATGGATTGTAATGATAGAGTTGTATGAGACTTGACAAGATCCTATTTTTTTTTTATAATGTCTAGCAGTAATTGCAAGGGAATGTTGGTGAATAGTGACACAACTCTAATGAAATTAATATGAAGTTGGCTGCAAGAGTAAAACCATCAACTTTATCAATTAAACTGAAGGTGTCTTTAACGTTGTAATCCATAATTTCGGCTAATGAGTCCGCTAAAATCCGTGGGAGAAATTTGGAGACGTTGTGAGTTAATGGAACTAACTATTGGTCTGAGTGGAATGTCGGGTTTATGTATTTTGGGCAGACGGTATAATTTGGGAAAAGTTAAATTATGGATAGTGAGATCTTTCAATATTGTTGGTCAGTTGGATAACTGTTGAGGAGTTTGTAGGTTAATGGATCATGCAATAGTACCATGGTTTTTTCCATGTAATCAGTTTTATCCACAGCTACAGTAGAGCCTCCTTTGTCAGCCTGAATGATGAGAAGGTTAGGATGTTCTCTCAGGAATTTCTTAGTTTTATGGAAGGAAGGGTTAGTTAATTGTTAGTTTTCACATCTATTAAATGCCAATTTGTTGCAACGATGTAGTTAATCTTACGACAACATAATTATTGCGTTTTGAAATAAATTGATTAAGTATTAATGATTTTATTGGCCTATAAATGAAATATTATGGGAAAAACTAAGCTCATAAAATATACATACTAGCTAATATTTTATTTCTAATTCAAATAATAAATTAGGTATATTTTAAGAGGTGTTGAAGAGGTACACGTCTTTCACTTAAAACTTGATTTGTTCGCGTCTTACGTCAGCGAATTGTTTTGAGGTATAATAATAGATAAAAGAGCAAACATATTAGAAACGGATTCGCAATTTTTCGCATTATTTTCTGGCGATCAGTCAAATATTTCATCAATATTCGATAGAATCCGCTACAGAAAACATGTATCTATATAAAGCAAATAAAATATAATCAAATTTGATATCTAGAAAGGAAAGGAAACCACGAATCAAATACAGCAAAACATTTACAACAAAAATTTAAAAAATATATCTTTCCCGGTACCTATAACGATAGACTCAGATGTATCTGATGACCTTGAGGTTGAAAATACCTGCAGGTATTGCTCCCGGAATATTTAATGCAATATATTTAATATCTATCAGGGGGCCTGTGTGTACGGTTGAAGTTAGTTTGTGTACCTTGCAAGATCAAAGACACGCCAAAATTGTAACGTGTACACGCGAAAATAGATCTAAATTATCTCCTGTAGTATAGTCGGCGGCGATGAAGGTGCAGGAAATAGAATTCTAATTTATTTATATTAATTTAAATCATCTCTGTGGGTTTATTATCGAGATTTTCAACGCTTTTTTTAATAGAATCTTTCAACAGGAATCCGATCCTTGACTTCATATTTAATTTTTTTTAATATTATTAATTATTATTTCTACTACTATTTTTTTATACGATAGCAAATTTTCTCAGCTTTCAGAATATATACAGGTTGTATTTAGGAAAGTGGCTACTTCACCTCGAAAAATGAGAAAAACTCAAAGGCTGCAACCCTCCAAGGTTGGCATCGAATCTTGCACTGTTTCGGTTTTTTCAAATTTTCGATCAGAAGGAGAAACATTTCTAAATACAACCTATACATATTCTGAAAGCTGAGAAAATTTGCTATTGGATAAAGAAATAGTCGCGGGGTCAAAGTGCTCCTATGCGGAATTGGAGTGCCATAGGATATTTTTTTTATTTTGACTCGATTGCAATTTCGATGTATATTCCTTCTTCAGTAGTTGGCTACCATGAAAATATATCTGACGCGACATTCTATAAAAATTCTATTCTTTTCTACAAGATAACAAAATATTGACAGGTAACGTTAAAGCTGTTTTTTTTGTCTATTTTTTTACGTTCGACTGTACAATCCAGATAGCACAAGTTTTATAAAAGAAATTACAGCACGAAGGAAAAAAAAATCAAATGACAATAATAACAAACTGTCAATTTTGACAGATTACAAAATATTGACAGGTAACGTTGATACTGTTTTTTGTTGACTTTGTCTGCATCGACTGTACAATCTGTATACTACAACTTTATAAAGAGCTACAAAATGAAAATAAAAAATTAAACAAAAACAGAAGCCTTGAAAAAAGAACAACCTGTCGATTTTGACAGATAACTATTTTTTTCTGTTGCATTCTATAATCCAGATATCACAAGTTGTATAAAGCGCTATAGCATGAAAGTAAAAAAAAAAACTGAAAAGAGCAACAATAACAAGCTGTCAATTTTGACAGATTACAAATCTTCGATAGGTAACGATGAAACTATTTTTATCTATTTTGATAGAGCTTTGTACATCATACAAGTAAAAAAAAATGTAATGAAAACAGAGAAGACCGCAAAAAGTAGTAATAAGAGGCTGTCAAATTTGACAGATTATAAATTGAAACTGTTTCGTTTGTCTACTCTTTTTTGCGTTTGATTGTAAAATGTAAATATTACCAGTTTTATAAAGAGCTACATGATGAAAGTAAAAAAACAACAAGACTGGTAAAAAATAACAAGCTGTCAATTTTGACATATTACAAAATATTGACAGATAACTTTCAAACCGTTATTTGTCAATTTTTTTGCGTTCGACTGTACAAGCGAGATATTAGAAGTTTTATAAAGTGCAAGAGCTACAAAATGAAAATAAGAAGAACAACCTGTCGATTTTGACAGATTACCAAATATCGACAGATAACGTTGCATTCTATAATCCAGATATCACAAGTTGTATGAAGCGCTACAGCATGGAAGTAAAAACAAAAACAAATGAAAACAAACAAGACTGGAAAGAGCAACAATAACAAGCTGTCAATTTTGACGTATTACTAAATATAAGTAACGTTGAACCTTTTTTTTGTTTCTTTTTTTGTATTCCACTGTACAATCCAGATAGCATAAATTTAATAAAGAGCTACATCATAAAAGTAAAAAAAAACCAAATGAAAGCAGAGAAGACTGCAAAAAGTAGTAATAAGAGTAATAAGTTTGACAGATTACAATTTATTGACAGGTAACATTGAAATTATTTCGATTATCTACTTCTTTTTTGCGTACGACTGTACAATCTAGATATCATATCACAAGTTTTATGAAGAGCTACTATACGAAGTTAAAAAAAATAAAACAAATGAAAACAGACAAGACTGGAAAAAAGAACAATAAGAGGCTGTCAATTTTGACAGATTACAAAAATATTGAAACTGTTTCTTATCTACTTTTTTGCGTTGGACAGTACAATCTAGATATTTTATATAAAACCGTCGTTTCTACAATTTGACAGCTGTCAAAAAATATCTCAGCAGTTACAAATGTCAACGTAGAAAAATATAATTTATTTCGAAATTGACAGCTGTCAGAAATGTTTTGACGGTTACATTTGTCAAGACTTTATAAAGTACGTAATTTTTCAATTTTGGCAGGTGTCAGAAGTACTAGGTGACAAATTTCAAACAATGGAGGTTGGCACGGCATATCCTAACATCTGCATGTATTTAAACCGTGCAAAAAATATCTTAGTAGTTATAAACGTCAAATTAGAAAGATATCATTTATTTCGAAATTGCCAGCTGTCAGAAATGTTGTGATGGTTAGATTTGTCAAGACTTTTCAAAGTACCTAAGTAATTTTTCCATTTTGACAGGTGTCAGAAGTACTAGACGACAAATTTCGAACAATGGAGGTTGGCACATCATATTCTAACATCTGCATGCATTTAAATCGTGTAGAAACGATTGTTTCTACAATTTGACAGCTGTCAAAAAATATCTTGGCAGTTATAATCGTCAAATTAGAAAAATATAACTTATTTCGATATTGACAGCTGTCAGAAATGTTTTGATGGTTATATTTGTCAAGACTTTTGACAGGTGTCAAACAATAGAGGTTGGCAGAACATATCCTAACATCTGCAGGTGTTTAAACCGTGTCGGAATAACCGTTTTTACAATTTGACTTGTCAAAAAAATATGTTAGTAGTCATAAACGTCAAATTAGAAAAAGGTAGCTAGTCGAAATTGACAGCTGTCAGTAATTTTTTTTTTTTGATTACACTAGCTAAGATTTTATAAAGTGATTTTTACAGTTTGACAGCTGTCAAAAATATTAGGTGAATAATTTCAAACAGAGAGGTTGGTAACGAAACCTGCTTCAGTTAAAATGCTTCACACAGTATAACAGAATATAATCCTAAAATAATTGTTTGTCCGAAAACGCCTCGTAATTTGGATGTGAATAAAAGCAACGAAAAATTTATGTTTAAAAAAATAGAATGAATGCTTTGACGTAGGTACTTTATACAAAGAAAAGAATAATTACAGAATCAATTTTATACGTAATTTAAGTCTATTTTTGTGGCATAATTTCGTACAAAGCTGGATTTATCATCCGTAATTCGATTATAAATGCATGTTTACATGAACTAAAACGTTTTTAATCCCGAACACAATTCAAAATTACAAATAAGTACTCTTAATAAACATAAAACATAACCTAACCTTGTACGGGACAAAGCAATATTCAATTAGTGTTGTATAACACTTACATTTTTCCCGTGACTTTTAATGATAGCCTGCGGTCAAGCAGAAAATCTTTCCTATCCGGTTTTTTTCTGGCTCTACTTCACTAACTCACTAAAACAAAGTTCACATTCAATCGAAACACTCGCCGATTAAAATCGTACTGGCGGAAAAAAAGATTTGGGAACTAATAATCAGTGTTAGCAACTTAATTTTAGTAACTTATCGGTAACCGATTATCGTGTTGGATAGGGAATTTCGCGGGGTGCGATTGGTGATCGATAATTTTGTCACTTTTTGGGTGGATTTGTTTATTTCCCCCCCTCTGCTACGATTTCAATGTCAACTTTGATGTTTTATAGCGTAAACTTTTTATATGTGCACTAGTAATAATTATGTACGTCGGGCAAAATCTTTACATATCCCTATTGTTGATACCAACAATTTATGGAGGTAACTTAGATTGAATAATTATATAATTTTCGCGATTTTAAACGGATTTTCCAGGTTCAACAACGGAAGATGTTAAACAGTTTGCCGTGGATATTGGAAACAATCTCACGTTATATTGCCCTATAGAAAATACTCAGGATATAGTTTGGGTGAGAGACGGTAAGATGGATGATCAAGTTAAGCATTCGTTAGTCGAAGACGATGGATCATTGTTCTTGGAGAACGTTACAAGGAACGAATCAGGAATCTACAGTTGTTTACCACAGAACACAGTCGATTTAGGCCTTATGAAATCGGTTAAGGTGTTTGTTAGGAGTAAGTTAATGTTGCGATTATTTTACGTTTAATCAAAATTTAAATCTAAATTTAAAAGCACCACCACCTGCATTACCGGCTTTCGTACATCCAAGCACGATATTGGCTTTGTTAATATGGGAAGTTAACGGAACTGGTGGTTATCCGATAACACATTTTACAGCGGAATATCGATCTTACGACGAGAATATTTGGAGGCCGATTTCACCCAATAACATGAGTCCGAATTTGGTAAATATTCATCGGTTAACGTTGTTTATTCGGTAGAGAAATTTGGAATTGAAATTGTAGAGACGGATCGAAGTGTTCAAGTTGGAACCGAATACGACATATGTGTTTCGAATTTGGGCTGTCAATAATTTAGGACGAGGTGATATAACCGAGATTGTTTCGACGACGTTACATAATTATACAGAAATCGGTGAGTTTTTCTTTTTGTTTTCTAACATTTAAAGATTTCGTAGTTGATATTTTATTCGATAGTAGTCGTTTAAATTTTTATTAAACACGCAAGAAATATAAAGTAGGTACTTGCCGAGAAACTCGAAAATATAGGTTTAAATAATTGTAATTGCTGGCGCCAGGGACTGTATCTCCAACTTCTTATTGCATAAACTCAATTCGAAAGGTCCCAATCCTCACAAGAGGACCATCTCAGATTTTGATGAAATTTGGGACTGAAGTAAAATTCATGTAGACCAAGAAAAATGTCAAATTTTAATTTATCTTATGTCAACCTATTTTTGAATTATTGAAGTTTCAAAAAATAGCCCAAAAAATTGCTCTGCGGGCATTTATTAAAATTGTAATAGCTCTTCTCCTAATTGAGCTAGAGACTTGGAAGTGGTGTAATTTTCTTCTATTTTTAATCTCCTTTTATTTGATATGCGACATCTAGGGGGTTTTGAGAAAAAATAATTTCCAAAATTGAGACTAAAATTTTGAATTTGAATTCCAAAAAAAGCCACATGTTTAAAAAACTAAACTACTTTTGGACATTTTTTGAAATTTCGCCAGGGACTGTATTTTCCAACTTCTTATTGCATAAACTCAATTCGAAAGGTTCCAATCCTCACGAGAGGAAAAAAAAAACTATGGCACCTTGACCTTCTCAGATTTTGATGAAATTTGGCACTGAAGTACAATTAATGTAGACCAAGAAAAATGTCAAATTTTAATATCTTATGTCAATCCGTTTTTGAATTATGGCAATTTAAAGTTTCCAAAAATAGCCCAAAAAATTGCTCTGCGGGCATTTACTAAAATTGTAATAGCTCTTCTGCTAATCGAGCTAGACACTTGGGAGTGGTGTCATTTTCTTCTATTTTGAAGTGCCTTTCATTTGATATGCAACACCAAGGGGGTCTTGAGAAATTTATTTTTTTTTTTAATTTTGATATTGAATTCCAAAAAAGTCTAATATTAAAAAAACTTAAACACTTTTGGAAATTTTTTGAAATTTTTTAAACATGTGACTTTTTTGGAATTCAAATTCAAAATTTTAGTATCAATTTTGGAAAATATTTTTTCTTAAGACCCCCTAGGTGTCGCATATCAAATAAAAGCCCATTAAAAATAGAAGATAATAACACCACTTCCAAGTCTCTAGCTCAATTAGGAGAAAAGCTATTACAATTTTAGTAAATGCCCGCAGAGCAATTTTAGGCGATTTTTGTAAACTTTAAATGGCTATAATTCAAAAACGGGTTGACATAAGATAAATTAAAATTTGACATTTTTCTTGGTCTACATGAACTTAATTTTCACAAATTCGAGGAGATCAAAACGGAATAAAAATCCAAAAGTGATTAAATTAATAATAACGTTATTTAATCAACGCAATCAGGACCTGATACCAACATAACACTAAATAACGAACACAAAACGACCAATATTCCAATATAAAAGAGATAATAAATCGCGTGCAAATATACAGGATGTCTCACGGTAACTGTCATTTAACTGTCAAAATTTTTATCTCGAGAACAAGAAACAATAAGTGTGATAATGTCTTCCGGTTGTCAATGAAGCACCTCACCCTAACTATACAGGTTGGCCATTCAAAAACGAAACGGCATTGATTTTGGGCATTTAATATCATATAAAAATGAAATGCTGAGACACGTCAACTTTGTTTTCGTGGGGGACATTTATTAAACGCAAAAAGCAAATCCTCATCTGTAATCCCTTGGGCAGGGTGGAACTGACCCCAAAAATCTTAAATAGAAAGGGCGGTTGAGTTGTACCTCGTTCGTTTTCGAATGGCCACCCTGTATACAACAGTTAGTTACGACGGTGATTTTTTATCAACGTCAGGAGTACCACAGAGATCTCACGATCTCTCGACGATTCTCTCTCTCGTTCCTTACACAGATGGGTGGTCGAGCCGAGGCACGCTGCTTCCGGGAGATTTAGCGGCAAATTCCTCGATGTTCAGTCCCCGTTTCTCAACATCAGTTCCGGACAGATTGCAGTGAGATAGAGTGATAGTAGTGATCGATAGCGTTAAAGATCAGATTCGTGACGTAGCATACCAGTTGGATTTGTTGATTAGGCTCAAGAAGTGTAGAGCTTTGAACGTAATTTCATGATAAACATTGATAATATGTACCAATTTTAAAGATACGACAAGATAAATTATGGGATAGGAAACAGAATATTGAGTTAAAAAGAAGAAGAAGAAAAAAATACGAGGCATTCAACAAATATAGTCGAAATAATTTTCTTTCTCGTCAGCGAGATTTAGCGGCAAATTCCTCGGTGTTAATAATTTACGAAACCAACTACAAATAGAGAGGAATATGCCGCTAAATCCGAGCGAATTATCTAGAGGAAAATGAAGAAATCGGCTCTATATATTGTTAGGTAAAATCTGTACGGGGAGTGGGCATGGAAAGAGGGTGGCGTTTCGGTTGCTGAAATGTGTAAATAACAATTGATTTGTTGTAAACTGTTGTTTGTTTGGAACACACAGCAAAAGAATACTGAAAAATATCATTTTAAAACTAATCTCAAAAACTGTCAACTTCAACTTGTCAATTTGACATTTGATTATTTATTAATGACACTTCAAAGGTTAATGTCAATTCTCTAACCTCACACGTGACTTGTATGTCTATCTCAGTCGTTTATGACATATTTAAGATAAAAATGTTATGGCTCGCTTGGTATATGCGGCCGGTTGTGCCGAGGAATTCTGTTTCTGGAAGATTTAGCGGCAAATTCCTCAGTGTTCATTCACTGATTAGTTGGAGCGACATATCAAAATCACCGAGTAGATGCTGGAAGTGAATCACAATTAACATTAAAACAAAAGAGTACTGAATTTTATTGTAATGAATGATATTTTCGAAAGCAATTTTATTGAGGAAAAAATCGGAAAATTCACAAAAACGTCTTCTAAACTAAAATTCAATCTGGCTGTGCTTTTTACATCGATTTTGATTCAATTGGGCTGTCTATTCGATGAATTTAATTAAATGGTCAAGTATCAGGCGTTTCCTCCGCCCCCCACCTCCTCCCCTCTCGTTTTTCACATTTTCCATTATTGTTTGTTTTTAAATTATGGTATAGGTAATGGAATACTGAGTCAAAAAGAAGAAAACTAGTTGAAATAATTTTCTTTCTCATCATCGAGATTTAGCGGCAGATTCCTCGATGTTAATAATTTACTAAACCAACTACAAATACTGCCAAATCGGAGCAAATTTTCTAGAGAAAAATGAAGAAACCGGCTCTATTTTGTTACATGAAAACTGTACGGGGAGTGGCCGGGGGTGGCGTTTTGGTCGCTGAAATGTATAAATAACAATTGATTTGTTGTAAACTGTTGCTTGTTTAAAGCAATTTCTCTTTTAATATGAAAAAAATACTGAAAAATAAAATTTTGAAAGCAACCTCAAAAACATCAAAATAACTTGTCATTTTGAAATATGACTATTTATGAATGACATCTTGGAGATTAATGTCAATTTTCTAACCTCAAACTTAACTTGTACGTTTATCTCAATCGTTCATGACCTATCTAAGATAAAAATTCGACGGCTTGATTGATATATGCGACCAGTTGAGCCAAGAAATGCTGCTTCTGGAAGATTTAGCGGCAAATTCCTCGGTATTCATTCGTCGATTCCCAACATCGGTTCCGGACAGTTTGCACTGAGATTGCATTAAAGGTCAGATTCATGACGTAGCATATTAGCTGCATTTATCGATTAGGCTCGAGCAGTGGTGCAGTTTTGAAGATAATTTTATGATAAGGATTGATAATACGTACCAATGTGCCGAGTTGTGATCTCACATCGAACTAGAGTTCGTTCTAGACAGGAGAGAGAGAAGATTTAGCGGCAAATTCCTCGGCGTTCATTCGTTGATTTCAAACATCGACTCGGGATAAGCTTCAGTGAGATAGAGTGATGACAATTAAAGGTTAAAGGTCAGATTCATGACGTAAGACCATAAGTTCTTGATTAATATTGTATTACACTGTATGTATCAAATCGAAATATTTTTTTCTCTCGTTCCCTTCTGTGCGGCCAGTTAACTCAAGCTCTGCTATTTGGAGATTTAGCGGTGAATTCCTCGGTGTTCATTGACTGATTAGTTGGAGCGATCTATCAAAATCACCGTGTAGATGCTGGAAGTGAATCACAATTAATATTAAAACAAAAGAGTACCGAATTTTGTTGTAAGGAATGACATTTTCGAAAACAATAAAGAAGAAAAAATTAGGAAAATTCACAAAAACGTCTTTTAATTTAATTTTATTAAATGTTCAACTAACTATCAGGCGTGTCCTCCGCCCTTTCCCCCGCCCTCGATATTTTCCAATATTGGAATAGGTAATGGACTACTGAGTTAAAAAGAAGAAAAAAGAATACCGGCATTCAACAAATAGGTATAGTCGAAATGATTTTCTTTCTCGTCATCGAGATTTAGCGGCAAATTCCTCGGGTGTTTTTTAATTACACCCGGACGGTCGCTTTTTCTGAGGAGAGTTTAGCGGCAAATTTCAACAATTCATTTACGTCATCTACTCGATGAATTTAAACCGATCATGATGAACTAATCGCCTCCCACCACCTCCTCATTTCCACAGTCATTTTTTTTGATGATTTTTTTTTAATTATGTTGAGTTTAAAAGAAGAAGAAAAAATAGGGGCATTCAACAAATATAATTGAAATAATGTTCTTTATCGTCATCGAGATTTAGCGGCAAATTCCTCGGTGCTAATAATTTGCGAAAGCAACTACAAATACAGAGGAATATGCCGCTAAATCCCAGCAAATTATCTAGAGAAAAATGAAGAAATCTGCTGTGTATTGTTGGATAAGAGCTGTACGGAGGTGGGCATGGAGAGGGGGGTGACTTTTCAGTTGCTGAAATGTGTAAATAACTATTGATTTATTCTAAACTGTTGTTTGTTTTGAGCACTTTCTGTTTTAATATGAAAAAAATACTGAAAAATAAAATTTTAAAACTAACCTAATATTTTCGACTTGTCATTTTGACATATGATTATTTATGAATGACATTTTGGAGAAAAATTCGGCGGCTTGCTTGATATATGCGACCGATTGAGTCGAGAAATGCTGCTTCTGGAAGATTTAGCGGCAAATTCCTCGGTATTCATTCGCTGATCCCGAACGAAAAAGTTGCAGTCAGATAGCATGATGGTAGTGATCGATAGCGTTAAAGCGATCAGATTCGTGACGTAACACCAGCTGTACTTGTTGACGAGGATTTATCGGTACACAGTTGTGAGCATAAGTTCTTGATTATTAAAATATATTTCCGAAATTGAAATAATTTCTCTTTCGTGCGAGCAATTGATTCAATCTCTGCTATTGGGAGATTTATCGGCAAATTCCTCCGTGTTCATTAGAAAAATTCACAGTAATAACTAACAAAAAAAAAAGGTTTTCTAAAATAAAATTCAACCATTGTCAATTAACTAAAGACGTCCTTCCCTCCTCCACCGAAACAAATTACTAACACCGAGGAATTTACCGCTAAATCCGGCCAAATTAACAAATTGGGAATAAATTGGGACTTGTTGAAAACAACTTTTTACCGCTAATATATTTTTATAGATTCGAAGAAATAAATAGTAGTGTAATAGAGGGCGCTGCTTAATTTTGAAGTGATAAATCAAAACAAGTTTTGGCGACCCAAAATAGGAATTTAATTCGTCTATAATGTGAGTGGATGTCTCTAACCGGGACATGTTTAAAAGGCGGAGCTACAGAACCTCTTAATTTTTATTCTTTTGTTTGTAATAAAAAAAAAATTAACTTTATAACTTGCAGAATTAGCACGACATCTATTAGAGGGGGCGGAAACGTTCGACACACGAATATGGATCATAGCCGTAGCGATCGTGATGGGTACCTTGACCATTTTAGGTCTGGGTACCTGTTTCCTTTTATATCAAGAATGCAAAATGCCAGGTGGTAAGTCGTAGAGGTTCGTGTTTTAGAAAATTATTTTACTTTTTTTCTATTTTCATATATTCTTTTTTTACATTACTAGTAGAACGGTAGTTTTAGACGCACGATATATTGAAATTTTACTTGCAATTTTTTAAAATTTTTTTAACCAACTTTGATCTCGTTTCCAGCTTAATTCTGTGAATATAGGCAGCGCATGCAAAAATAATCTTTTCTCTCTCTCTAATCGCATCAGTTGAAATAAATCCGTATTGCGTTTTATTATCCTACAGATATGGACCAACAGGAAATTATAGAATTAGTTCCGAACATAATCCTCAATCCGGGCTTCGAAGGCAACATCCACACCGAACAAATGCCGGCCGACGAAAATTCGAACAGTGAAACAACGTTACGTCTGAACAACAACACAGTGATCCAGCCCAGAGGTACCTAATACCGCGTTTCGACCAACCGTCCCGTCTTGATCATCCGCTGGCGGACGGGGATTTTCTTATTTTTCTAAAAATAATAAAACAAAAAAAAAATTAAAATAAGAGAATTGCGGGGGAAAAACGAGGTTAGTACGTATTATTTTGATGCGGGGCGTGCAGGGGTTACCGAAATATAAAATGAAATCAACGCTATAATAAATATTATTACGGGGATACTTTTGAAGCACCCTGTATATTTAGATCTTGAAATAGATTGAATATAACGTGGCCTTTACGTAATATGTTGGCATGTAGTATTGGGTAAATTTTTTTTCTTCAAGATAGCTTCCGTAATACAAGAAATAAATCTTGTGTATACAGGGATGTTCGAAAAATAACGATCGAACTGTATATTGCGAAATAAGTAAGCTGGAGATAAAAATTAAATTTAGATGTTAATTAGAAGGGCAGCTATACATTTAAAACATTAAAAAAAAAACAAATCCTAAAAAAATGTATATATATACTATCATACATATACAGGGTGATGCATTAATGCGTCGAAGCTCAATATATCCATTAATATTGAAGATATCAAAGAAAAAGCAATGATTTTCAGACAAAATTAAATATAACTTTTGTTTGGTTCACCCTGGCAATATGAAACACCCTGTATATACGAAAATAATTTTTCAAATATGCAGCTTAAGATTGTCTACGATTTCTGTCTATAACATTCTTTGTTATCTTCAATATTAACGAATGTATCGAGCTTTAACTCACTAAAGTGTCACCCTGTATATATAAATATAAATTTGTAGCGTTGTGTCTAAATTGTGATAATTTCTAGTCATAACATAACTATTACCTATATTTTTTGTATTTTTTTAACGAAGAAAAAACATAAGAAGTAATAACGAAAAAAATTTTTTTTCGACAGTTGATGATGACATCATATCATTGTGTAAAACGGGAAATTTTTGTAACACATTGTATAAATAAATGAAATGATTTAGGGGAGGAAAAAAGGGGCATGCTAGTAAGAGTTAATGTACAACTTTTTGGCTTCCTTTTAATATATGACATGCACCATCGGTAGATATACATACAGTGCCTGTTGTATATTTCAATATACAGGGTGTTATTTTAACGCTAACACCCTTTATATTAGAAATAAGTGAATTAAACGCGAAATTAGTGATTGGGATAAAAGGAGACAGACGAACTAATCATGCACAATATCATAGATGATAGTAAGGGTTAATTTAGATTATATACATTACATATATATACATAGTGATGCGTTATTCTATATATTGTATTTTATACTCGATATTACGCAAGATCAGGCAAAGAGAAAAAAATTGTGTCAGTATACTAAGATATTTAGATTTAGATTTAAGTCAAAAATGAATTATCGTCGATTTGTTTTTTTTTTATATATACATAGTGATAATAATAATAATAATAATGCTCTCTACTAAAAGATGTCGCTGTGCGCTTCAAATAAATCCGACGATATTCAATGTGTAATAAATTTAGTGCAAACATACCAAAGCATCGTACTAATAAAATTAAAACGAAAAAAATTTTGACAGTTCCGATGACAACTACCAGATGTCAAGTCGAAAAATGTATACACTGCCGATCAAAAGTGAATAATCGTCAAATGTACACTACTGATAAATACACCGTTATTCCTAATTTTTAAACAAGCTGTGATGTCTCAATAGTTACGTAGGTTTGTTGGTGATTAATGTATGGATTATTATTATTATTATTATAAAGGATTAGGTTGTGTGAAGTTACCTTTAAATCGTTTTAATTCTCTTGTTTTTGTTATAGATATTTTTATACGTAATTTTTATGTGAATATTGTTAACTTTTGATCGGCTTTGTATATATGTATGTATAGGAAATGATCTTTAAATTAGTTAGCATTAAAATGGGTTAAAAGATTGCCCCACCTTCACCGTAAAGTGATGCTTACGATTTTTTTTGTATATTGCTGCGATTGAAAATAGTTATTGCTATTTATTGTTCTGTTTGTAAAAGTTAAGTAACAAAACTAACGATTTTTCACAAACTTGACAGACAATTATCAGGGGAAATTGGGGCAATTTGATAAATTTGCTGGAAATGTGGTAAAAATCGGTTTTCAAAACATAAAATATTTAATATTAGAATGGTTAGAAAAAATCTAATCTAAAATGATTGAGGTGAAACTGGGGCAAGGGAGAGCGGGGCAATAAAGGACAAAATTTATTTTTTTTAAAGACTATTCGACATAGATAGGTCTGATCACAAATATCATTTTCATCGGTGTCCTTCAACAGTTTTATGTCATATTTAATGTTTTCTATGTTGCCGAAACTGTTTGGAAGGAACCCATAGCCAGGCTTGATATTCGAATGGACCCTTTTGAAAAGGGAAAAATATATTTATTATCATCTTCTTCTTTTTTTCTTTTCATTGCCGAAGAACAGATCATCTAGTTTCCCAATTTTTTTTTTCTCTGATTTGCTTTATCAGCGATATGTTCTACATAGGGCTTAATAATAGATTTAAGAGAAATATTTTGCAAAATCCCAACTTTAGGCTCAGGTTTTTGAACAATGGATTCAATTTTTCATGAATTGAAAAATTCTAAGATCGCAGAATTTCTTCCTATCACAAAACATGATGCCCCATCTCCGAATTCCGTTTATGGATATTTCCAATGATGCAGTCATTAAATAAACCTGTTCCAACAAACCTACAATCTGGTGCAACTACTCTGCGTGGATCAGCTTTTTACCAGTTTACAATTTCTTGACAATATGAGTTGATAAGTCTAGAGAATACAAAACTGTTGGGGACATTTTGGACATCATCATGATGGTATCAGTTCCACCACAATCGCCAATGGATTGCACATCATAATATGCTATACAGGATTTTTGCACCGTGGGATCAACTGTTTTAGGATCGGAGTCCCTTTGGAGTTCTTTCGCAATTTGCTTTTTTGCATTAGACTTTGTGGTGGCAAAATTTCTTTTTTGTGCCCAACCTCTTCGAGAAATTTGGTTTGATCAACTGCGAACAGGCCAGTAGGCCCTGAGGAATCCGAATCACAAAAGTCTAGAACGCAAATTTTCTTCCCACCCAGCTTTAAGATACTGCAGAAGATTCCTCTTTTAAGGGTGGAGTGTCCTGACGACTACAGTTCCATCGAGTCATCAAGGTATTGTAAGCTTTGATAGGGTTAAACGCTGTTTTGTGTTGGATTTGGTGGACATTTTTCCTCAGTATCCTACTGGTAAACCTATTGGTAAAGACTGAACCCTACGTTTAGCACTTCTTTTGGATATTGTATGCTGGATAATCATCATTTCTTATGGTCTGCTCTCATCACAATTGTATTGTCCTGTAAGAAGTTTTCTGACCAATTTTGTTTTTGTTAGTTTGTTGTTCATCCTTTTTTGTTTAGATTAGTTTGATTGAGAAATTGTTGGACCAAATCTTCTTCCAGTTCAAGACCTCTTTATCGGTTGCATTTTTTTTTAACGAGATGAAAGTCTGAAGCCGCCCGGGTTGTATGCAGGCTAGTTCAAAACATCTCCACCTCATGGCATCAGTTGTGGCCCCTCGGTTTATTTTGGATTGCTCTTTTGAGTTTTTCTTAAGGTGTCACAGTATCGTGTTGCATCAATTCCCTCAGTTCTTCGGTCCCAAAATCATAGTGGCCTGAATTTTGTTATTTTGAACCAAAGTTTGTTACTCTTTCGTCTATTGTCTAGTATTTTGCCAAAACTGTTTCGTTCTCATCCGTGAAATCCTTCAAAATGTCCAGGTCTAAGAGCTAGCTGTTGCAGTATTAAAAGCCGAGACGAAGCCAGCTTCAGTTGTGAAGCCTGCCTCCTTGGTAAACACTGACATAACCCTACTCTGACCGCGAAGTTGTTCCTTCAATGATTTTAATATAACTTTCCTTAATTAAAAGCCAAAATCCAACAAACACAAATCTTTACTGCTTTGTGGGTAGTCTCATGATGACGTTTTAGATTACTGACCTTGAACTGTAACGTTATTTGACACAGAAGATATATTGGTTTCCGGTTTCTTTCTACAAAAACGAATTTCTCCTTCCATCCTGTATTAAGAGCTCGATTCTCTTCTTTATATTTACATATCTTAAGCATCATGAGTATTAGGACACAAGTAATTCGAGCACTGGCTATTAATCATGTCAGAATGTATTCATACAGCGTTGCCATGACTGGATGACAGCTTGGCGTGTGTGCAGTGTTGCCAAGTCAAGGAAAATTTCTCTCTTAAATATGTGAGATAGCTTATTAATTTTGTTTTTAATGTCTTTAAAACGATACCAAATGGTATCTATTTTTCGAGGCCATTTCGAACTGGTACATAGTCATCGTCATTAATTTAATCGTTTTGCACATTTGCACAAATTTTTGAATGGGTCCGTATCAGATTTCTCCTCCTCCATCGTCACTATTTGATCCCTGATCGTCTTGAATGCTTGTCTAGGCCCAGTGGTGTGCCAAATTTAGGTCTTTAATAAAGCTGCCACATCACAAGTGGTGCTTTGATTCCCGGTAATATTATATATTGAGAAGAACAGCCTTCTAGAGAATTCTTCTTTGTGTAATGTCATAGGTATACCAATTGTTTCCTCTTCTCAACCACTTTTGGCTTGAATTTCACGATGAGCATTAGAAGCGGACCAGCTGGTTTTAATTTTTTCGATCTCGTTAGATTGTCAGTCCCTCTAGATGTTTCGATTTGCTAGCAGTTTACCATGACGTAAGAATTTTAATTTCCTCTCTTTTTTAACAACTTGAAGAGGCTTCTCTATAAGACTTGGGTTTTATCTTTTAAATTTTTTGCCTTCCCATTTTTCCTTTGAACATTTTTGGATTCAGTAGATTTTCTTCAAACTTTTAATTCTATTAGTAGATTTTACAACAGCGGCATTGCTGCATTAGACGTGCAAGCTATAGATTGCGTTAAAGCTTCATCAGTTGTAATCCCTTTTGCCTTTTTGAAACGAGCCATGAACATTTAAGGGTTGGAGCTTATGTGTGCTGGTGTGGTAGTGTGGACGGAGGAAGGACAAATAACCACAGTAAGCACTGAGGTGTCCTTCTTTGTTGTCTTAGCAAAAGATATTAACCAGTCTGTGAAAATTGATAGTTTTGCTTTTATGCTGAGGCGTGAGTAGGGGGCGGCAAACTTCAGCGACATTGAGATATATGGCAATTGTTATGAATGCCCAATCGTTTTCCTTTGATTTAAAATTGCAAATTGGTAAGCCCAAACACATCTCTCTTAATATCTTCGAGCCATCGAAACATTGATCCTGTGATGTTTTTATAATTCTCTAAAATTGAACGTGGAACAGGAATTACCTTCGATGCCTTGAGAAACCTATCAAACAACAAAATATATACCAAACCAAACCAAGTATCCAATAGTTGAATAGGACCTCATGGTAGACTTGACTTGAATCTAACCTTCACCCAAACCACATTACACTTTATTGCTATCCATCCTTTTTGTTTTTAAATTACGTAGGTCGGATCAAATGTAATGTTTCCTCTCCTCAAAGAATTCTACCAACTTCTTCTTCCAGTTCAGGATCTCTGCGAGGGGCTGGTTCAAAATATCTCAACCCAATTTTTTGGTGGCATCAATCATTGTCCCGCATTGCGTGCCACACCTGAAATAATCTATCTCGAAGTTATCCTCTTAATCATCGGTTGATTATATCTTAGTTTGATCTGATGTCAGCGTTGCCAACTTTGACAAAAAAAATCATTCATGGCATGAGAAGGCAACCTAGATCTCCTAGATATGCCTCGTATTTGTCATCTTGACTATCTTGTCCTCATCTGAAATTTCTTGCTTGAGACAAGCTCCAAATTGCTGCCGATGTTATGGGAACCCCTTGTTTATTTCCTAGAATGTCCTATCAATCATCAAATTTGCACCGAACGTGAAGAAAATTTATCGACAAAATGCCACTATAAATGAAATTGCCCCGGTCACTTATTACCCCAGCTTCCCCTGATTTAAATCTTTAACGGTTTAATTCGAGTGAGTTCGGATGGAAACCGAGGAAAAATAGCCCCCTCAAAATGATTAGGGGAAAGTGGGGCAAGATATTTCAGGATCGTTTCTAACCTCGAAGAAATCTGGTAGTTGTCGAATGAAAACGGGTTAGGGAGGTTATTTAGATATATATATAGATATACATACATACATATGAATGCATGCATTGTCTGTGGTTGTGCAAGGGAACCCCCCCACCGCGTCAGAGATATTTTGCGAGAAGAGACACGGTTAAACGCGCGTATAATGCCTTTGTGTTCACACGAAATATTATTAAAAAAAAGTAAATAATAATAAAACAAAAATACTATACATATATATATGCTATATATTATATACAACATTGAAAAAAAAATTATATAAAATAATAATACATATAAGTTACTTGATGAGGTTGTAATTTTAATTGTGCCTAAAAGCGTCAGAGGGCAGTGTGTTATATCTCTCGAATATCGCGCGAGATGAACGTTTTTTTTTGGAAATAGTTACTTCCGTAGCGCGGATACGCATGTTTCTTATTATATAGCTCAATATTAAAAGTATAATCGTATCGTTTAAAAGGAAAAATTAAATAAATCAATAAGGAATAAATGCTTGTTTGACGCAATAATTTTGTACTACATGATAAAAAAAAATATTTATAAAAACGACTACCTACGTGAGAGTTATGGAGATAGAGATAAATAGAAGGATGAGGGGAAAAAATGATATAAATATGAATATTGTCAGTGCCTAAACTAGTTTGATACATATTATATAGTATTTTTAATGTACTAGCAGGATGCACTCAAATTATTATGAAATATTAATTAAAACGATATTGATAAGAGAAAAAATGTGAAAAATATTGTAAGTGTAATTATATACATATGTAAAATAGTGATTAAACGAGTTAATATTGCTGCTTCAGATGTAAGTACACACACGTTCATTCCACCATTTGAATTAAATTAATTAATTAATAAATTAACGAATAAATTGTGAAGTAACAAAGAAAAATATGGAAAATATTTTTATTCGCCGGCTGATATTTTTACTGCATAATAATTGTACGATTATTAAAATAAATTAAATTGAATCTGCGAATGAATTAGAGTTACTTGTCAAAATTTGTAGCGACATCTAGCGGATGTTGCTGGCATTTTGTGTGATGTTAGGATAGAAGTACATACTAATGAATGGTTAATGGCTACTTTTCTCACTTGCTGGTACTGGTATTTTTGACGTTAAAGGGCAGACATTTATTGTTTAAAAGGAATATTCGACACCTAGTTTGTATCGAATTAGATCGAACCTAAAAAAAAACAACCTAAACTATTTAACATTGTAACGTTTCGACTCAAGCCGTACACTAAAGAACCAATCAGTTAAAACTCTATAACCCTACAAACCGTTTACCCCATAACGCTTTAACCGAATAACCTTGAAAAACCACTCAATCTAAATAATAGGGAACAGGACATATGTTGCAAAATCAAAAAGTGATAATAAATAATGAATGTTATTTCTACGTTATATCGTTTCACAAAACTGTTCGATAAAAATTCTTCACAATTTCAAACGGAAAAATAAACGCGCATTTTTTACGTCACTAGTGTAAAACAATCAGAATATTTTATTATTACCAGTTGGGGACAGTGTGGTAGGTTAGATCTACTGCCAGCTACAACCTTGAAAAATTTTTAGGTTAGAATTACTTAAGTGAATCAATATTAATTACTTTTACCCTGTCAAATTTTTGACACATTTGACTTTATAGATCGGGCATGTCAACATAAAGTTTTAAAGTATTTTGTTTTTCAAGATTGACGACACTGCAATAGTTTTAAATTGTGACAGCTGTCAGTGACAAACCGGAGTTCCGAACGCAAAAGGTTTGCAATCGAAAGTTACTTCAAAACTGGTCGAAAATTAGATAAATAATGTCATGATTGCCAACATAGATTGTCACGTCATGAAAGCACTGAAAAACGAAATTTTAAACATTTATATAATAATAATAATAATAATACTGGTTTATTGACTCCAACATGTTACAAACAACAGTAATATAATATAATTGAATATATATATAGAGCCAAAAGGAGCTGAATCAGTAAGGGGACAACCCTTCTGGTCTACCATCAGCTCCAAAACATCAAACACAACAGAGTATAACACAAAGCAAAAATAGCAAACAAAGAGAAGAAAAAAAAAATACCGCAAGCACGAATTCTGCACTCTCTGCACTCTCTGTTTTTGTATGGATGTTAAACAAGGGTCATAAATGCTATCACAGTAGTTGAATAATGATAGTACAAGAGCATCACACAGTTTTATTATTAATCGTTTGTGGCAGCACATCTCTACTAGAGAATAATACTTTCAGTACACCATAGGCTCTACGTACAACCGAGTCGATATGCTGATTGAAGCGCAATTCGGTGTCCAATACCAAGCCCAAGTTTTTGGCATGGTTAGCATAAGGTACCTCCGTTCCATCAATCCGAACATTAACACAATTCCTAACGACGTCAGCGTTAGTATTCCCACAAAATAATAAAACGCAAGATTTTTTGGGGTTAATTTTCAAACAGTGTTTCATAGAAAATTGTGACAGGGAGAGAAGAGTATCATTGATTGTGCCCGCAGCAGAGTCTATGTCAGCAGGTGAAAAAGTAAAAAGGAGTTGTGTGTCGTCGGCGTAGGAATATACCTTACAACAGGAACTAGGTATTGAATTTTTCAATAAGTGACGAATATAAAATAAAAAGCAGGGGGCCACAGACGCTTCCCTGGGCTACACCACTTGTTAAAAACTTACGCGGAGATAAAGTTGAGCCTACTCTTACACACTGGCTTCGTCCCGACAGGTAAGCAGCGAAAAAGCGCACCGCCGCCGCACCGAATCCTATATAATGCAATATCGACAGTAACAGCTCATGATTAAGGTTATCAAAAGCCTTCGAATAGTCAAGTAAAATTAAAAATGAGATATCACCTCTGTCACGAGCAGCTATAATGTCATCAAGAACGTCATGAAGGGCCGTGACGCAGCTGTGACCAGGTCTGAAGCCAGATTGCCGCAAAGGCAATAACTTATATTTCGAAAGATAAGCGCGTGTCTGACCATCGATAAAGCGTTCCAGAATTTTAGACAGAATAGGTAACAAGCTGATAGGGCGGAGGTCATTGTGCGATCTTGGCTGGCTAATTTTGGGGATAGGAATTACAATAGCTTTTTCCAACATTTAGGGAAAACGCTATGAGCTAAACAAAAATTGATAATATGTGTAATGACAGGTAGAAGAAAAGGACATGAAAGGGTAACCATTTTTAATGTAATGCCATCAGATCCGGCAGAGTCGGACGAGAGATTTAAAAGAACCTGACACACATCCGATTCATTTATTAGTTGAAACTCAAATTCTGTTTGAAAGTTAGGGTGACGAGCGCTCTTATAAAATGAAATTGTGTCGTAGTCAGGAATAAGGTTTAAATTAGCAGAAGAAATAAAATGGTTATTGATAGCAGTCGAATCAGCTAGTTCCGTAGGTAACAACGGACGAGTTTTATTCAAGATGGAGTTATTGAGGGTACGCCACATTTGCCTACAGTTAGCATTACGAAATTGATAATTGAAATAGGCCTTCTTTTCTGTGCGCACAGCAAGTGTGGTCTGATTACGCAAGGTCTTGTAATATTCATGATGAGCCGGTTCCCTAGTTCTACGATATCTTTTTAATGCTTTGTCTCTCAATCTAAACATCTGAGACAAGTTATAGGTCAGCCATGGAGGTTTGCGACTATGCACAACCCCACTTGTAAGTGGAGCATGCAGGTCGAACAAGGCGATTAAGTTATCATTGAAGAAATTTACTTTACCGTTAATGTCACAAATGTCATAAACGATATGCCAAGGGATGGACTGCAGGTCATTGGAAAACAGGTCGTAATTTAAGTTAGAGAATTTCCTGAAGGAAATGGGCGTGGCAGAAGGGCTAAGATATTGAACATTTACTACACAAAAAACTAAAAGGTGATCAGAGATGTTGCTAGCATCAATCGTTCCACAACCAACTAGATTCAAATTGTCTGGAAGGATAATAAGATCAATGAGAGTAGCGGCATTGCGTGATACTCTGGTCGGTTCATTAACAACCTGTACTAGGTTGTATGTATCAAACAGAGAGTGCAACAACGCGACACAACCATCATTAGTATCAAGCATATTGAAATTAAAGTCACCTAAGCAGATAACATTGTCACAGTTCAAGAACATATCCGATAATGTTTCATCAAAGTTAGAAATGAATACCGCAGGGTGCTGTGAAGACGATCTATAGACACACCCAATAGCATAAGTAGTATTATTTATAATAAGCTTTAACCACGTCTGCTCCATTCCATAAACATCAACATTAAACGCAGTGACATCAAAATTACTTCTTATGAAAATAGCAGTACCACCCCCACGTCCTTCGCGATCGTTACGATATAATTGGTAACCAGGAATACTTACCGACCTACTGTCCACCAACGCCGACAACCAAGTGTCCGAGATGGCCAGCACATCAAAGCTCCTAGACAACAAGAGCTGCTTAACATCAGCAAAGTGAGGTAGAAGTGAGCGCGCATTTAGGTGAGCCACGGAAAAGCTACGGTAAGCCATGCGATAATCAAAAACAAAAGCAAGTGAAGTTAAATAAACAAGTAATTATCATAAAGCAAGACAAAACACAAAGCATACATTAAGTAATTGATGCTTAAGTCTTAATAATAACGATAGTGATATGCCAGTGCAGACGATCAAATATAAATAACACAAAAGAAAAACTAAATAGGCATCTAAAGTTATATAATTAAATTAATAAGTAAATTAAAGATGTAGGTATTGAATACGATCTATATGTGATATTTAAATTATATACAATAAGCAGTAGCAAAATCGCAATTAATAGGTGAATAATGAAAATTAAGCAATTGCGTAATACAAATTAAACAAAAAGAATAAAAAAAAAGAAACAATGCTGTACTTTAACAGATGTTGGAAAATTAAATTAATTATAATAAAAGCAAAAACTATAAAATACAAAAACAGAAAGTAAAGCAAAAGAGTTCGACCTCTGTAGAAGGTAATGTAATGTCGCAAGTCGGCAGCCACATCTCCCAACAGCATCAGACCAAGTTCTGGATATCTTTCATATTTTTAATTAAAATGCGATTCCCTTGGTACTTAACGAATATCTTGCCGTCATAAAGCCAGGTATCCCGAAAACCAATTTTCTTTATAACTTCCCTATATAAATTGTAACGATGGTTAGTGAGATCATCGACAACAGTAATTCCTGACCCCTTTAATCGTTTTTTGTTTTTATTTACAGTTTCTTTGGCATAATAGGCAAAGAATTTTACAATAATTGCCGCAGGTTTGCCAGCGGACGGTGAACGTTTGCCACGAAGCCGATGACAGCGGTCAATCATATTTGCGGCCGAAGGTGCATCCACTTTTTCGGCGAGGAACTTCTTGACTACATCAAGTGTGTCTTCATTGTTAGCCTCGGGAATGCCGTAAATTCTAATTGAATTGCGGCGGGTGTACTGCTCTAAAGTGTCGATTTTCTCGCATAAAACCGCATTTTCGTTTTCTAAGATAGACAATTTGCTCTCACAGCTCGCAAAAACCTCCGCAATTTTTTGTTCTATTTTCTTGCTCACATCGAGCGAAATTTTTACGGAGAGTTCCTCAACTAACGTGCCACACGTTTCCTTAATTATTTCAATTATTTCGGCTTTATCACTTCTTGTAAGACCCATATTGCACAATATAAACAATAGAACACACACTGGGGGAGACTATTGCACTATAAAACAGTTTAAACCGGGCACAGCAACTATTAAAATACTAAAGGAGACGGAGCTACACGAACACGTGCTACTCGACGAACGACATGAATACAAAAATCTCAATAATAAAGATATAGCAAAATAAAAAAATACGGATCCATTTCCATTTTTTCAAATTCATCTATAAGTATAATAAATATATGTAATTTCAAAAATGTTCCTGTTCTCCATTAAACACTGAAACATTTTGACTTAAGGTGTAAACTATAGCCGATCAGTTCAAGCTCTTAAACCTATTAACCTCAGAACCGCAGAATATCATAAGTTCCAAGTCAAGTTATGAGGTTATGGTATTATCAGGTTTAATGAAATGGGAATCAAGGAATTATAGTGTTAATAATTGAATAATTTTTTAGTTTGCAGCTTTAGCGAGAGCGTTGCTGAGTTAAAAACAATGTTATGCCAAAACCCTGACGTGATAAATTTTTTTGGACTTCCGATTCGGATTCAGCGATCTCAAAATCATGATATGTGTCCGAAATTCAAGATTTTTTTTTGTATGGCTGTGTTTGTTTTAATTTGCTTTCATTAATTCGAACCATTTTTCGGAAGTAATAACAGATGACAATTTAGTAGCTTTATCATTACATTCTGATCACAGTATCAGCTAGTCAATTGCAGCTCACTTTGGTTTCCAGTCTGTTGACTTCTATTTATTCTCGTATCAAGTTAGTATATTTACTGTTTGTTATATTATCGTTAACGTCTTGTGTTTTGTTCTTCGTGTCCAATCGGATTTGCAAATCAATTTGTTAAAAATACTCGTCTACAGAATAATCGAAGTTGCCACTACTAACAATTTCTTGGCTTAATGAAGGATAAAGCTCAATAGCTTCATCCTTCATTAAGCCCAAATCTCTTCAAATCATTCAACTCGGTACCAGCAGATCCAGATTATGGCCTATTGGTCAAATTACAGCTGATAGGTTTAGGGTGCTAAATTATTTTTTTGTTTTTAAGTTGTCACACCGGTAACATAAATAGAACGAGAGTAACAATCATCTGAATAGTTCTGGTCTCCTCCATACCATTAGAATAGCAAATTTATCCTTTTCTTGGTTGAACTATGTAATGATCCTCAATTGCCTTCAATTTAGAATTTAATTCCAAAAACCCATTCTATTTCTGAAAATAGTTTTTCCACAGAACAGATAAAGAAAACAGGAATCATTGGATATGAAGATCTGTCTTTTATTCGTATATAATATAATAATCCGATTTAACTTTTAATTCAGTTTTGTCAAGATTGGTGGGATTTCCCAACGATTGCCATTTCATTCGACTCATTCACTTTTTAGAACAATTTCTTGTTCCGATTTTGACGATGACCTAGAGGAAGTATGTTTTTGCTTTTCTGACTTTATCCTACTAGAATATTTTGCTCTTTTAGGTGAGGTCCAACTTTGTTCTGAACTCGAGTTTTGCTGTTTTTAGGGCTTCTTTAAAAGATAATATGTCTCAGGATCATAAAGCAGAAAGGCATAGTATGTATTCTGTCAAGATCAGCAACAGCCTTACGTCTTTTGAGGGTGGCTTTCACCGTGGTTGAGTTTTGTTTCTACAGGACCGGGAGGTTTTTTTTTTTCTCTTATCCGGGGAAGGGTGGATTTGTGCTTCCACAACGACCTCTGTGGGCAACAGTGAGGTGGTCGGTCTGTCTTTTTGTTGATGTTCTCCAAATTGGAATTAACGGCATCGACGAGAAAGGGGATGGAACCGAAGGAGGTGTTAGCACTAAGAGGCAAGGAAAAAATCTGCTTCGGCAATGTTTTTGGGCGAAGCAAATCATTTAGCCGTTCCGAATTCCACGTCGAGATCTCTTTTGGTAAATTTTTCCATTCTTTGGGTGAGGCTCGATTGTAAAAATTCTATTTCGGTCATAATCTGTTCATCTATGACACCTTCTTCGAAAGTAGAATTATTCCTCTTATGCGGCTTTACCACTAGTTATTGGCGGCGTAATGACGAAGTAAAGAATACGTTAACGCACGTGAAGTCTACGGTGGCGACGTGAAATTAAGAAGAACTAACAGCTGAAACTCTTGTCATGTAGTGAGACCTGGTTGGATGGTTTTTAAAGGCATGTGCAATGTACTTACGTAATAAAACAAAAAAGAATCGTTCAAGGCTTGATATATATTTCCCAAACACGTACTTTATAACAGAACATTTTCCGACAGATAGAAATAACAGATGTTACTAACAAGTGTTGTTTTTGTGGGAAAAGGGACGTGACAACTGTGGTTTTTAACCATCAAATTTTTCCTCGACTATTACAAATGTCAAAAAACTGGCGTTTTTTGAACAGGATTATCATTATTTGCAGGTCATGTTATGAAATCTTTCAAAGCTTCAGTTTTACAATTCTATATAGAAGTTCCCAACACGAACATGCTTTTCTACGAATTTAGAGCCAAGAACAATTTTTTGGTTCCTGGTTTAATGACGGATGAAGTGAAGTAAACCAGGAACTTATTCGACTTAATGAAGGATGACGCTATTAAGTTTCATCCTTCATTAAACCAGGAACTTATTGGGCTTAATGAAGGATGACGCTATTAAGTTTCATCCTTCATTAAACCAGGAACTTTGCTTAATGAAGGATGACGCTATTAAGTTTCATCCTTCATTAAAAGAACTTAGCTTAATGAAGGATGACGCTATTAAGTTTCATCCTTCATTAAACCAGGAACTTATCCTTAATGAAGGATGAAGCTATTAAGTTTCATCCTTCATTAAACCAGGAACTTTGGAGCTTAATGAAGGATGACAATTAAGTTTCATCCTTCATTAAGCCCAAAATATTTGACGAAATCATTCAACTCAGTTTAAGTGAACAACTAAGGTTCTATACTGCTTACAAGACATTGTAACATACCTTCCAGAAATTTATCTTCCAACAACATTTCTAAGAGATAATTTTGATGATAACTCTAATTCGTTCGCACCATTTCATCGTTGCAAAATTAAAAAAAAATATATTTCGTCGGTGAAACTCGGGCTTTCCTGTGTTCATTTAATAATACTGCTCAAATAAATTCATAATAAAAAGGACTTGTAAATGCTGTTTAAAAAAAAGATCCCTATATTATCGACGAACATGTTCACTACAACTTGACATATCAAAACGGAAAAAAAAGAACAGCCGATTCCTGTCAAAATTATCGATACGCAATAAGGTTATTTTATAGGTCAGTCGATAAAGTAGCGTTCTTCCTCGGATCACGATTACAAGTTTTAATATTAATAAATTTAATAATAACATCAAGTTTTATAATATGTAGGTTATGTTCAGCGTTGTGGATGCCTTTGCCGAATTCTGTAGGTTTATTAATTCATATTATCGATCGGAACCAGATCGTTTTAGGAAGGTGCTTTTTTACTACATCCGATGATGTATCAATTTAGCTTAGCTTTTTGTAGCTATTTTTTTAAAATATAATATATATAAAAAATAAAATAAAAAAGAAAAATGGTGCTTTAAAGGATGCTAAATACGATGTTCATCGTGGTTACAGAGGTTTATTTATATAAACGGGACTTGTTGCAATTTTATAATGCAATTATTTTTATTAAAAAACAAAGTCCGAAATGGTGGTGGATTGTTACACCGAAATTATATATTAAGGAAAAACAAAATAGAGGTAGTGGTAATATAGCCTACACTCGTTTTTTTTAAAGTAAATTTTGCACTTAAAAAAATAAATTTGATTTAGATAGAAGAACACACGTTTTATATTGAGATACATACGTAAGATGAACGTTAATTGTTGATAATCAAAATAAGAACGACATGTCCAAAGTAATCGGCAAAATCGAATATAACCGTTGAAGATGACGCCATCGACAATATTGACAATCCCCCTTAACGCAACAGTTACTTTGTACATGTTAAAATTAACGATGTACATATATATTAACAGTTACTTGTATCATTATAAGGTTGTCATGAATTTTTTTCTTAACACCACTACGTACTATATTTCTTATAATATCGAAACACACTGTATATGTATGCTTTTACCGTATATTATTCTTATCACCGATACGTTTACTATGTAAAAACTATTTATATACAATATTATTACGTCATCCTATGCTTCCGAATAAGATATATAGTTTTTACAAAGGAATTATAAAGAGCTTTTGCTTATGCTTATGTAACACTCTGTATATGTGTATATGTTTTCGTACTAGTGTATCTGTATTGAAAATCACGTTTCTAATCTCTATTATTATCATTTCCTCCTTTTTTTTTGTTGTTATTATATTATATTGTATAAAATGTACTATTGTAGGCGCAAGCTCTGACTTGAAAATCAGTGGTGTAGTTTGTTAGTACATTTTTTTCAATAATTTCACGACTTAGTTACCGAAATCTGTTTGAAGTTTGAAACTCAGTTATTAACGAAAACATTGATTATTTTTTTGTGTTAAATTTTTTTAAAGATTTTATTGTTTGTAAAACGTTTTAAGTTTGTTCATGTTTGTTTTAATAAAAAAAATGAAGCTGAAAGAAAACTGTGAGAAAATAAATCATTTTTTGGTTATATTTTGTCGTTTTCTTTTTCCTATACAAAAATAAATCTGTATTAGTGAGTAAGTAGTGAACTTCGAAAAAAAAAAAACAAAAAACCACAATATCTCGAAAACGGATGACTTTTGGATAAGGTAAATTGGGCTATATCTATTGCAAATGATCTTTACTAACATGCTGTAAAGTATGACTGGTTAATTATCAGTCACCCTGTATTGTAAAAAAATGAAAAAATAGAAATATTACGCTTACTACCAGGAATAACCTGATCAAAATTATCTACGTTGAAAATATAAGCGTAAGCGCAATTTTTGTTTAGTATGAAGTTTTTTTGTCAGAGCCGTATTAAGGGTAGTTTATATGAGACAAAAATGAAAAAGTTAGATTATTACGCTTATTATAGGAAATAACAAAACTCTTACTACGTAGTTTGAAACTACAAGTAAAAAAGCAACTTTCGTCTGATATGAAATTTTTTGTCAGAGCCGTATTAGATCTAGTTTATATAGAAAATAAAGTGCGAAAAATTACAATATTACGCTTCATACGTTAAATAACTTGTCCCGAAACTATCTACATTAGAAATAAAAATAAAAGGACAACTTTTGTCATATATGAATTTTTTTTTTGTTAGGGCCGTATTAAAGGCAGTTTACATTAAAAACGAAATAGAAAAATTGAAATATTACGCTTGCTATAAAAAGTAACAAGACCCTCACCACCTAGTTTAAAAGTACAAGTAAGAAAGCATATTTTGTTTGGTATGGAATTTTTTGGCAGGGCCGTATTAAGGATAGTTTATATGAAAAAGAAATAAGAAAAACTGGAATATTACGCTTGCTATCGGAAATAACAAGATCCTCATCACGTATTTTGACAGTATACGTAAAAGAGCAACTTTTGTCTGGAATGGAATTTTTTGTCATGACCGTATTAAGGGTAGTTTCCTTGAAAAACGAAAGAGAAAAAATGGAATATGATGCTTGCTATGAGAAATAGCGAGATGAAAACTACCTACATTAAAAGTACAAGTACATTAGATAACTTTCATCTGGTATAGCAGTTTTTGTCAGGGGCGTATTAAGAGTAGTTTACACGAGAAAAAATTTTAAATGTTAAAAACTAGATTATTACGCTTGCTATGGGAAATAACAAGATGAAAACCACCTACATTGAAAGTACAAGTACATAGGTAACTTTCATCTGGTATAAAATTTTTTGTCAGGTCCGTATTAAGGATAATTCATGTGAAAAAAATTGGAAAAACTGGAATATTATTTTGGTATAGAAAATAACTAGAAAAACTGAAAATAAAAATAACTGTGATATCGAATTTTTTGTCAGGACCGTATTAAGGGTAGTTTATATAGTAATACAAAATTGAAAAATTACATTATTACGCTTGCTATGAGAAATAACGAGATCATACCCACGTACGTTGAAAGTACACGTACATAGGTAACTTTTATGTGGTATAATTTTTTTTGTCAGGGCCGTATTAAGGATAGATCATATGAAAAAAAAAATCGAAAATTTGGTATACTAAGCCTGCTATAGAAAATAGCAAGACACTCACCACATACTCTGTCATTACAATTAAAAGATCAAATTCTGTCTGAAATTGAATTTTTTATCAGGGTAGTATTAAAGGTAGTTCATCTGAAAAAAAAAGAATTGAAAAATTGAAATATTTTACTTGCTATCGGAAATAACTAGACCAAAACTAGGAGCATCGGAAATATAAGTAAAAAGTTAGCTTTTGCCTGGTATAGAATTTTTTGTCAGAGCCGTACTAAGGGTAGTTTATACTAATTCAAATTAGAGAAACTAGAATATTACCCTTGTCACTGCAAATGAGATGCCCAAGATAAGCTATATTGAAAGTACTTGTGAAAGGGCAACTTCTATCTGGGATAAAATTTTCTGTCAGGGTCGTATTAAGGGTAGTTTATATCAAAGGAAATTAGAAAAATAGAAATATCACATTTGATATAACAAATAGCAAGATCAAAACTAGTTAGGTTGAAAGTACACATAAAGAGGCGTTTTTCGTCTGGTATGGAATTTTCTATCAGGATCGTATTAAGGGTAGTTTATATCAAAGGAAATTAGAAAAATTGAAATATTACACTTGATATAACAAATAACCAGATCAAAACTAGCTAGATTGAAAACAGAAATAAAGGGGAAATTTTTGTGTGGTATGGAATTTTCTATCAGGATCGTATTAAGGGTAGTTTATATGAAAGGAAATTAAAGAAATTGAAATATTACATTTGATATAACAAATAACAAGATCAAAACTAGCTAGATTGAAAACAGAAATAAAGGGGTCATTTTGTCTCGTATGGAATTTTCTATCAGGGTCGTATTAAGGGTAGTTTATATGAAAGAAGTTTAGAAAAATTTGAGATATTACACTTGATATAACAAATAAAAAGATAAAAACTAGCTAGATTGAAAGTACAAATAAAGAGACAAGTTTTGTGTCGTATGGAATTTTCTATCAGGATCGTATTAAGGGTAGTTTATATAAAGAAATTTAGAAAAATTTGAAATATTACGCTTGCTATTGAAAAATAACAAGACCAAAACTATCTTCGTTGAAACTATAACTAAAAAGAAAAGTTTCATTCAGTATGAAAGTTTTTTATCAGGGCCGTATTAAAGGTAGGTTATTCGAAAGAAAATTTGAAAAATTGGAATATTACGCTTGCTATGGAAAAGAACAAAACCAAAACCATCTACTTTGAGGGTTTAAGTAAAAAGGCAACTTTTATCTCGTATAGATTTTTTTATCAGCGCCGGATTAAGGGTAATTTATTCGAAAGAAAATTTGAAAAATTGGAATATTATGCTTGCCATGGAAAAGAACAAGACCAAAACTATCTACCTTGAAGGTATAAGTAAAAAACTACTTTTATCTCGTATGAAATTTTTTTATCAGGGCCGTATTGAGGGTAGTTTATATGAAAGAAATTTAAAAAATGTAGAATATTACGCTTGCTGTGGAAAATAACGAGATCGAAGGTATCTAGATTGAAAGTATGAGGAAAGGGGTAAATTTTGTGTGGTATAGAATTTTTTGTCAGGGCCGTATTAAGCGTGATAATTAGGATTGTAACTTTATAATTTTTAGAAAATTGTGAAACTGTAATACAGCATAGAATTACATTTATTATCAAGCAAATTTAACAAATATAAATTCAGAACATAATTGGGAACCATTTTAAACTTAGATATAATCGGACCGAACAATTTAATAATTTCCGCGTGTTTTCCTTTTAATTTATCGTGAGATAAGCGTCACAATTATCAAGTAAATATTTAAAAAGAACACTTCATATTTATCATCATTTAAACTGATTACATGTTTCGCAACGTATGAGTGTACACTGCGCGCATTTCAATTTACTTTATATGTGCTGACGATCTCTTATTGTTAGTTCGAAAAACAGCTACAAAGACAAAAAGATAGGCGGTTTATTTCACCTTTATCATCGTGTGTTATCGTGCAAGCAACTTTTACTCTTGCTTTTACCGTAGAGAAAAAAACGTCATCAATATATCCGACGAGTCAAGGTACACCAGCCGATTCACAGTACCTAGTATAGCTCGAATCAAGAGAGTTGTTCATGAAAATTATTATAATTGAATCTCGCGTGTGTCTGCGTCTCTCCCGAACATATTTTTCGGTGAAATTCCTCTCGTAAACTGCGGATTCGTAATCGCGTACTTTAAACGAGTGTTCCTCGTCGGTTTCTCTACGTCGATAGTGCACGGCAATCTCTTCAAACTGGCGGGTAAACAGCCGAAACCCAAAAACAAGGGGAAAACTAACGTGAAACTGTACTGGTTCCCCGGACTACATGGCAAACATCGGCACAATCATCAGAAGAAGGAGAAATATTACGGGTCCTACGATGTTACAAGGTCGTCCAGGCAGTAAGTATTATACATTGTTTAATTTTTTTTAATCGTTTGTTTACTGATGTACGATTAGAAAGTCGTGGATTATTAAAAATTTCTGTTTTTTTTCTCGTAGAAGCAGTAATGTTGCTTGTATGTTTTTCCCCAATCAATGCCATTTTCGACAGATGGTACGATCTTTGTTTTGTATTGGATCTCACTGTTCAATGCCGATGAATGTAGAGTGGGAATGATCTCGTTTTTACGATTTAAAAATAGTTCGCTTTTGCAGTCCATTAGGGTCAATGTCGATTCGTTGAATTTCAATAATTGGACATTAATCAGTAGAAATTGTTGTAGAAATTATAAAGATCTCAATTGTTTATTATTTTGACAGTTATCGTTATTTGGCAGTAAACATCCTAAAGATATCGTTTGACAGCTGTCAGATGTATCGTAACTGTTTTAACGTCTTTACAAATCTTAAAATGACGGTGACAGTCGAAAATATTTTGATTTTTCTAACCGTCAAAATAGGAAAAGAAAAAATCTTTCTACCATTTAACAGCAGTCCGAAATTTATTGGTGCTGACGGAAACCTAACTTCTTGACAGCTAGACAGCTGTGGGAGGTTAGACGACAAATAAATGTAAAGTGACATTTCTATTACAATGTGACAGTTGACAAGAATAATATTTGATTATTGATAACTATCAAAATTGGAAAACAAAACATATTGCTACGATTTAATTGGTGTCAGAAACTGATTGATGCTTATAGGGAAGCATTTAAACGATTACAAACGTTAAACCTTTAAAAATAACTGCTTTAGAGTTAGACAGCTGTCAAAAGTATTTTTTTTATTGCAAATAATAATACCTATAAAAACAATTTGAAAGCAATTAGAGAACTTTCTGAAAACTTCGCAGGATTAATTATTATAATTTGACAGCTATTCGAATTATTTTGACAGTTACAGCAATCAGAACTGTTTTGACAGCTGTCACATATGTTTCGGTATCTTCTATACATGATTGTCAACTTTAAAATGACGATTTGTCAACTTTACTACTTGTACTTCATAGATAAGAGAGTATATTTAGATGGGAATCTAATATACTACATACCGATCCATAACAGCGCCACTGCAGGTGTAGTATAGAAACAACCTTTCAGGCGGCAATTTTAAAATGAATTTAGGTGACATCTGGGTGACATTTTGCACAGATTGACGTACAGCTTTATTGTATCACTTGTCAGGTGTCATCATTGCGTTCATATCTCATATCATTATTTGATTATATTATTTGAGTTTTCTGTTGTAATCAGTTATAATTAGTAAGTAGGTAAGCGTTATAAATATGGTATTTGTGTGTTGTGTGCCAAATTAGAAAATTACTTGATATGGACCCGATTAAAGTCTATAAAAATTACCGAATATGCGATGTCCATTTCAGTAATTTTTTTATACACTGATTGTATTTCTATGTAATTTTCATACATACTAACAATAAGTGCAAGAAACTGCTTCAACTAGCAGCCACCACAGATAAACAAGACACATTGAGTACATAAAAGTGCAATACGCCAAAAGCATTATTACGACTCTAAATTTATTTTAAAATTACCGCCTGAAATGTTGTTTCTATACTACACCTGCAGTGGCGCTGTTATGGATCGGTATGCAGTATATTAGATTCCCATCTAAATATACTCTCTTATCTATGTTGTACTTGTCAAAATTTGACAGAGGGTATTACCATAGAATAACTAGATAGAATGGCAAGTACGGCAGTGGGGATGAACGACTATTGCAGCGCCTCTTGCAGTCATACCGGTACTACTTAAGGCACAATTTAGCGCGCGGGTTATTTAAAATTTTGTTTCTGTATTTTATCTAATGATTGCGTCAGACAAAAATTGAAATTTAACTGACATTGCGATTTGAGACAAATAAGTATCACATTAGAATGTTTGGCATACGATGATTTGATGAAATGGCAGTTTAGTATGAATAATGTCAATATATAAGCATAGAAGTTCTGAATGCTACCTATTATTACTTTAGTTAAAACAAAAATAAGTCTTATTTCATGTTATGTCATTATAATAAATACAATATTTAAACTGCTTAAAGCAATTCATATAACTGATTAAACTATAAGAATACCAAGCAAATTCGCAGATGGTATAGACCTTAAAACCAATTGGGAACCATTTAAACATTCCTCTTTAAAAGGTGGAGAAAAAGTATGGAATATTAGTTTTTGATTATCACAATTAAACATGTCTGGTTATTAATTCGTTACAATCATACCTTCAATATCTTTTCTTTCTTCACTGGAAATCGCCGTCTATTATTCATATATAGGTACACTTTATTCATTAAAATATACCTAAAGTAATATTTTCAAATTACCTACATACATACATACATAGGCGAAGCGATATCTGTATAACCAGGATATCAGAACACTTCTTTTTATAAGATAGTTAAATTTCTCGGTTCGCTTTTACCTAAAAACGCATTTTTTGTGTATAATGTTAAAATAATATGCAATACAAAAATGACACAAGACAATAGAGAAAATAATAGTGACAGGATAGTGACCATGGTGACAGCGAAAAAATCATCAAAAAAAGGTAAAATTACGCACTGAGTGAGAGAGGGATTTCCAATGCTCTGTCCAGAAAACTGCGAGAAGCATTAAAAGAATTTAAGGAGAGGAGATGGTGGAATAGAGTGTCCACCCTGTCGCAGGGGGACGGCTCGTTGTGGAAGATGGCAAAAGCCCTGAAGAGGAACAGGAATAGGCCGGAGGGCATTAAGCCTATGCAGGGCCCAGGCGGTATAACGTACCTTCCTGCGGAGAAAGCGGAGCTGCTGGCGGACCATTTACAGTCGGTTCACGAAACAGCGCGTGAGGAGGACTCCGACGAGGAAATAGAGGTTGAGGTGGAGGAATCTTTGAACAGTCTCGATTTGCTGGAGGGCGAAGATCTTACTCCGACATCCACCGACGAGGTCTCTCGAATCATCAAATCCCTCAAAGCTGGTAAAGCGCCAGGCAGCGATCACATCACCAACTCAGCCCTGAAGAAGCTTCCGTTAAATATCATCAACGACATAGCCACCATATCTAATGCCACCTTAAGACTAGGACACTTTCCAAGAGCGTGGAAACACTCCATCGTGGTGTCCTTAGTTAAACCAAACAAGGACCCATTATTCCCGCAGAATTACCGCCCAATCTCTCTGATATCCTGTCTCGGCAAGGTGGTGGAAGCCATAGTACTCGCTCGCCTAAAGGAAGAACTATTCGTCAGAGAAATAATTCAAGATGAACAATTTGGCTTCCGCGAAGGTCTATCTACGGAATTCCAACTTTTCCGACTCACAGAGGCCATCCGTAACACCCTGGAAAGACGTCAAACCTTAGGCGCGGTATTCTTGGATATTGCGAGGGCTTTTGATACTGTGTGGCACGACGGGCTGATTCACAAGATGTTGGCGAGTGGTATAAACCCCAAGGTTGTGAGGATCGTTCGATCCTACCTTCATAATAGGACCTTCTCCACGCGGCAGGATGCAGCTATCTCTACCGAGCGATCCTTGGCAGCTGGAGTGCCTCAGGGGTCTCTTCTTGCCCCTAGTCTCTTCACAATTTATATGTATGACCTACCCAAAATCGAGGGAGTGGAGCTCGCCATGTACGCGGATGATACGGCCCTTTACACCGTCGACGCGAACGAAGACATCCTGCGCAACAGACTGCAGCAGTCACTGGATGAGTTCTTGGCCTGGGCCTCCAGGTGGCGCCTGAAAATAAATCATTCCAAATGTGTTGCGGTCCGCTTCACGAACAGACTACGTGCTCCACCGGATAATATCTTCGTGGATGACTTCAGGCTCCCCTGGAGCCCATCAGTTTTATATCTCGGAACTGTCCTGGATTCTCGCCTCACAATGAGACTACATGTGGGAAAAGTCATCAAGAAGTTCCACGCGGCCAGGGGTTACATCTACCCCCTTCTCTGCACCAAGAGCGACCTATCTCTAAGAATCAAGATTCTTATATATCTTACTTTCCTGCGCCCAATTGTCACCTACGGGGCGTTGCCCTTGTCGAGTATGGCGAAGAGCCACCTGAAAAGGCTAGAAGTCTTACAGAATGGTGTCCTGAGGTTAATAACAGGGGCACCATGGTACGTTCGCAACCAACAGCTACGCGACGACCTTGGGATTCCATCAATTAGAAGGCACATCATCAGCCTAGCAGTTAAGACACGAGAAAGAATAGCGAGATCGGGAAATCCCCTTGTTAGTAGACTCGCCGACTTGGACCTCGACAGACCCCCTCCTTTGGTCAACGTTCGCCGTGCCCTTGCGGTGGACGCGGAGGAGGACAATTAGGAGGACAACATCATCCCTCATCAGGTCGCCTTGGGCAGTGAAGATTATTGTCAGAACTCACAAACGCCCAGCTTAGAGGGAGCTATCGAAGAGACAAAGGGGCTCAAGAACAATGGTTCGGCCTCGGAAAGGAGAATGATGACCACTGAACTGAGTGAGAGAGATAACATTCGTTTAGTACCGGTATGACTGGGAGATGGCGTTGTTGTTCTCGTTCAAAGCCTATTTAGCTAGTTGCCACACCATGGGTATTACGTCTGCTAAATTAGCATTTGATTTAACAGTATGTTATATTTAGCAGTTGTTGGTGAAACGCAATATTGGAATTTAACAAAGTGCTAAAATTTAGCACCTTTGTTAAAATTTAACATCCCTTTATGAAACCAACCATAAGTCAAATATCTCAAAGACCGTCAGTTTTTTCATAGGAATACCATAGATAAAGTCCCTTTTATTTTTCATGTAGATTTAAAATCAATTATAAAAAATATAGGTTTGTATTTCAAAAACAAAGTCGCTGTCTGTGCAGAGGAAATGGAACACCCTGTATATTCGGCATTATTTTAGGTTTGTAGGTCTTGAGAAACCTAGACACTTGAAATAAAAAGAGTCACGTTTTCCTGAACGATCCAACCATTCTGGAAAGTGTTCTAATCCATTGAATCTTACGTTTGTAGCAGGCAAGTAAGTTTTCTTTGATCGTTTGGAGGGCTGATCTGTTTCCGCACCTGTCAATGGTGGCCGTCCAACAGATCTCTTTTTAGGTTCCCCAGATTGCGATTTGCACAGCATTGCAGCCACTTCTTTCCGAAATGCTGAAAATGCCTGTTTATTCTTTTGTGCTACAAATAGGCATTTACCATGGCCGTGTCCAACAGATGGTAAAAAATTTGTTTCCAATGTTCCCAACGAATATATTCCTCCGCTATAAATATACACCATCAGTGGCGAAATTGTGTAATAATTTGAAGTATTACAACCCAGAGAATAGTAATATTTTTTAAAATGTGCTCGTATTTGACAAAGCAAATGATTGGATTTGTATACGGAAACATTTCATATCACTTCAATTAGCGTAATAACAGATAGATCGATTAGAACACATAATTAATTAATTTTTTATAAAGGGGCTAAGATTTGAACTTACGTCTGGCGATTACTAAATGACGTCTATAAGGAATTTATTTCGACGCTATAGAAAAACCTTATCGGTATTGTCGTCAAACCCTAATCGGAATCAGCATCCACATCCTTTACCGGAACTAATTTAATCGGAATAATTAATTTTATATACAACCGATGTGTCCTCAATCCATTCATTTAACGAAACGACTCTTCTGAAGCACATACATACCTACATATATAGGTTGACGTTTAAATTAATTGAAACGCAATTTTAAATTTTCATCGATGGCTTTATACGTCAGAAGAACTTCAAGGGATAATGTGAGTATTAATAGTTTCGATTCGATTCGCAAAATTGTGTACCTATAAATCTATTGTAGGATTTAACAGATAGATTATTACCGCGCGAAGATGAGGAGGAACCTGTCGTAGAGTTAACCAATCGCGTATTATCTACGAGGTTCAAACAGTTCGTGGCCGAATACGTGATTAGGAAAAGTAAATATGCTCGATTACCGCATAATTATACTAAAGAAGAATTAAAGGTGATTAGGAATTATATATTAATACAAAATCTAGCGACGTATAGCCACGTCTGACAGGTTGATATGTTTAAATATTTTCTATCGAGTTTGAAACAACAAGTATTTTAATTTGATGCATATTTTTGATATATTTATTATTTGAAGGTATGTAGAAATGTAATTAATTAATAAAAGTTTCTGAATAATAATAATAATAGTGTTTTATTAGCCCAACAAAAAAAAAATACAAATAAGTATGTATATAAATATAAAGGTACAAAAATATATAGACATCAAAACTGAAGAAATACATGTAGGTACAGATTTGAGCTAATAGGCTCAAGATCAGCCGAGTGAGAGATCACACGACTGCTCCACCTCTTGAGCCACACATGCAACATGAAATAATGAAAATAAAATATCAGAGAACTAGTATGAAGTAGTTGACAATTTTCGACAAGGCTTTCATCCACGACCTAAGGACAGAAAGTGCGCCTTTAACCCACGGCAGAATGACGGAATAGATAAACGTTTAAGAAATGTAGGAATAGAGTTATATAATTTTACAATGTTGTATCGGAATGATCTTTTGAAACATTCTAGTTGATGTTGTGGAGGTGTCAACAGGCCCCTACTCCTAACATTAACGTTATGAACATCTGTTCGAAAAACAATCTTGCGGTATAAATAACTAGGTTTTTTAAAGTAAATAATTTTATGGAAAAATATAATAGAATGAAAAGAAATTCTATCACGGATATTAAGCCAATGAGCCCATTTTAGTGCATGGGAAACGCGATCATACCGACGTATACCATAAATAAACCTTAAACAAGCATTCTGTACTCGTTGTATCCGAAGTTTATCAACGCTGTCAAGACAAGGGAAGTATACATGGTCACAAAAATTAAATTGGGAAAGCACTAGAGACTCGCATAACATTTTACGTAAATTAGTATCTAAGCAATCTTTATTTCCGTATAGTATCTTAAGATTATAAAAAGCTCTTTGAATAAGTTTGAAGACGTGCTCCCTGAATCGCATTTTAGCATCAAGATAAAGTCCAAGATTTCTAGAGCAATTTGAGTGAGGAAGAACTACGTTGTTAATGAATACCTTAACCCGAGGCAAGACCAAATCTCTTTGTTTGCTACGCCCAAAGACCAACACCGCAGATTTTTTAGGATTGATGAAGAGAGAATGACGTTCAGATTCAGTAACAAGTGATTGAAGATCACAGTTAATATTGGCAATAGCGGTGACAACATCTGAAGGATGGAATGAGTAAAAGAGTTGAGTGTCGTCAGCATAGAGTTGAAATTGACAATATTTTAGACATTTAGTTATATTAGAGCTATAAATGGCAAATAATAGAGGACCCAAAATACTCCCCTGAGGAACACCAGATATAACGGGTAGCTGATTTGACACATTATCATTAACACGGACCTGTTGTACACGATTCTCCAAATAGGAATGAAAGAAATTTAAAGAGTTTTGATCAAAACCAACAAAACGCAAAATAGCTAGTAGGAGGGAGTGATTGATAGTATCAAACGCCTTTGAATAATCAAGAAGAACTAATACCGTTACCAAACTTTCATCCATAGCTTTAAAGATTTCGTCTGTAATATGTGACAAAACTGTGGCACAACTATATCCAGAGCGGAACCCTGATTGTTGACTTGGAAGGATGGAATTAGCATCAAGATAATTACGAATTTGCTTATCAACTACCTTCTCCAATATTTTTGAAAGCAAGGGAAGAATGGATATTGGTCTAAGATCACTGAAAGTATTAGGATTAGATGTTTTAGGAAGGGGAGTAATCAAAGCGCTCTTCCAGCAAGAAGGAAATATACCATCAATTAAACAAGAATTTATTAAATGTGTAATCACCGGAAGGAGAAATGGGCAGCAATATTGTACCATTTTAAGATTGATTTTGTCTGAACCGCAGGAAGTAGATTTTAAAGATGAAATGATGGTATCTATATCTGATACTGAAGGTAAGGTAAAACTAAAATGAGCATTGTTGAAACGGTTATTATTATAAAAGTCTAAAGTACCAACATCAACGGGGTTATTAATTAATGAACTTGCAAAGTGATTATTTATTTCTTGAACATCATTGAGATGAGCGGGTAAGCTAGCCGATTGCTTACGATTGTAAATATTTAATAATTTTAGGTTTTTCCATAGAACTCCAGAGTTTCCACTGATAGCTGCCTGGCGCATATATACTCGTTTCTCAAGACGTATAGAGGATGTTGTGAAATTACGAAGTTGCTTGTAGTAGTTAAATGAGGTTTGTGTTTTTTTATTCTGAAATCACGCAACGCTTTATCTCTGAGCTTCATTAGTAACCTGATATTATCAGTAAGCCAAGGTGCTTTAGGCTTTTTAAAAACAGACGTCTTGTATGGGGCATGAATGTCGAAAATAATATTTATAAAATCGTGAAAGACATTGAACTTGTCATCTATATTGGAAATGACGTAAATATTGTGCCAGGGCAACTGTTCAAGATCGATGAGAAATTGCTGATAATTAAAATTGTAGAAGTTCCTAAAGGTATGGCGTTTAGTGAGAAAATTGGAAGTACCGAGATCCAAGATAGCATAAGTTAAATAATGATCTGAAACGGGAAAATCTGTCTTAATACCGCTATCAATTATTTTTGTATGTGATAAGACCAAAATAAGGTCAATTAATGTGGAAGAAAATTGGGTAACACGGGTAGGACTACTAATTAATTGTTGGAGTCCCAAAGACTCATATATATTTTGAAATAATTGGCGTGTGTAACTACTATTGTTAAGCAAATTTATATTAAAATCACCTAATATAATAACTTCATGAGCATTCAAAATACAATCAAAGAGAACATTTTCAAACGCTATAGCAAAATTGTTAAAATCTGTATTAGGAGCCCTATATACAACCCCAACCACAACATCAACGTTACCGACTGAAATTTTTAACCATAAATGCTCAAAAGCAGTTGCGGTCGTATTTAAAACCGAATAAACAATGTTATTTCTAATGTAAATGGCTACGCCACCTGCACGCCTTCCGTCAGATCTATCTTGGCGAATTAAACTAAAGCCATTCAAAGCAATGTCACCACTATCCACATCCCTCCTCAACCATGTTTCTGAGATTGCTATTAAATCAAAAGAATGTTGTATAAAATAATCTTTAAATAGATGAAAATTAGCTAGTAAAGAGCGGGCATTAATATGTGCAAATGAAAGCATTGTCAAAGAAATAATAAATTTGATAACATGTAATTAAAAGTAATTAAACTAGAGAAGCTAAAAAAATCATATGTGACAGTAAACTTAGACAAATATATTTAGGTAAGTACAAAGAATTATTTAGTAAACAATATTATATGTAACAAGTTATATAAAGCGAGAATAAAGAAAATTTCTAAACTTTACTTAAAATTAATAAGGTAGATATTAATTAACAAGAGTCAACTATTGAGAAAAACAAAAAAATTAAAGGACAAAAGAAAATGAAATATTTATGGTCAAAAAATTAGCAAACACCAAGCAAAATACTGTAAAATTCTTAAGTATTGAAGCATATCACCCAGCCACCCCCATACACAAAGTAATAAAAAATGAGTATAGATTTAAAAAAGGAAAAAAGAAAATTAATGCTAATGCCAAATTCAATTAATCGGCTACATAAGACCCAGCTCATGTGCTTAAGCTTGATATAGTAATACAACGAAATATAATACACATATAGTAACACAAAGAATATAAATTGATGCACGCGTTATTATTGCACGCTAATTCTATCTGCATCAGCCAATTTGTTTACAATTGTCTTTGAGTTACGTGATTTCATGTAAATGTTGCCATCAAAAACCCATGCGTTTTTGACGCCGACCTTCTCACGTACTTTTCTGTAACATAGGTAGCGATTACGCGTCAGATCCTCCATAATAGATACTCCGGTGCCTTTCAGTAGTGACTTTTTCTGTAGTACGATCCTTCGATACCGGTAAGCATTAAATTTTACAAGAATATCTCGTTTCCCATCCTTCTTCTGAGGGCCCACCGGATGACACCGATCAATGATCTCCACAGGAAGAGTTAACTTTAATTTTTCATTAATAATATCCATCACTACGTTTTCACAATTAACAGGAGAAACGCCTGTTACACCAATAATGCGAACATTATTTCGCCGGGAATATTGCTCCAAAGCATCACATTTGTCAGACAGCATCTCGTTCTTATCTTGTAAATCGGACAGGCGTGCATCGTAGTTTTCGAACTTTTTGTCTAGATGTTTTGTGACGATTGCAGCGACCTTGTTCGTAAATTCTAACAAAAATTGTTCATCCTGGAGTAACTCGGTAACACATAATTTTATTAATTCCCTTTTTTCGGCAACTGACCGCGTACTGGAACCCATTTTTCACAAGTTTGGATTAACTCGATGCGCAACTGCACTTTTCCGTTATATTTAGGTTTTTAAAGAGGCAGAAATACTAAATAAACTATTATAACAGGGAGCGACAAAGTAATGTGACTATACGATATGCGCCATGTTGCACACCGAATACTCTTTGTTCTTTTTTAAATTAGTAAGGTTTGATAATGGAGATAGTTGGTAGTATTGAATACTGAACTTTTCAATGGGAATTTTATTATACAGGGTGGGGTCCTGAAAACGAAACAGATTGAATAACTCGAAGGAAAAATTTTTTTTGGTATCATTTCGCTACATTTTGATGAAAAAAAAGTAATATTATTGCATTAATTTTTTTAGAGAACTTTGCAATTTTCTGCCATTTTATCAAAAAACGCGTTCTAGCTGCATCACTAAGAAATAGATATACAGTAGAAGCTCTCTTAACCGACCATGACGGGACCGGGCCATAGGTCGGATAACCAAAAAGTCGATTAAACCGAAAAGCGGTAAAAAGTAGCAGTTAGCTTCGAAACAATCCATCACTTGAACTACGACGACGAACTACAGGGTGGGGCAGAAAAACCTATCCGATTTCAAAACGTTATAAAATTAAAACCACTCAACTTGACAAAAATTTTTTTTTATTAACATATCGCAAATTTTATGCCATTTTTAAATTTAAGTTTTGAAAAGCACATCACATAAATGTCGTCCTTGGGAGCGGACACACTGATTTAGGCGCTCGCGGTAGCTTTCCATGACTTTCACCGTCATTTCCACAGGAATTTCTTCAATTGCCCGAGCAATTTCCCTTCGTAAAGCAAGAAGGGTCCTTGGTCGATGCTGGAATACCTTCGATTTGAGGTAACCCCAAAGGAAGAAGTCACATGGATTGAGATCCGGTGAGCGCGGCGGCCAGCCAAGATCACCTCTCAGAGAAATGAGGCGTCCGGGAAACATTTCCCTGAGAATGTCCATTGATCGTCGCGATATGTGAGCGGTTGCACCATCCTGTTGAAACCACACATTTTCCACGCCAATTTCTTCCATTTTGGGTCGAAGAAAATTTTCCAGCATGAAACAATAGCGCTCGCTGTTGACCGTTACGGTTTGCCCATTTTCTTCAAAAAAGTAAGGCCCCCAGACGCCTAGGCGGGAAAGAGCACACCACACAGTCACTTTTGGGCTATGGAGGAGTTCCTGATGGATTTCCCGAGGATTTTCGTCACTCAAATATCGAAAATTTTGCCTGTTTACGGCACCACAAAGGTGAAAATGGGCTTCGTCCGTGAAGAGCGCAACATCGTCGTTTGGGAGTTCTCGGAGATCGCGACAAAGGTTCGTACGGCTTTCAAAATCCCTTTCACTTAATTCCTGTGCAACAACCATTTTGTAGGGATGCATTTTGAGGTCCCGAATACTACGGTTGGAAATCGCCAAAGCGAGCGAATGTTTTCGCGCCGAACGACGCGGGGAATGTTCAATCGCGGCTCGCACATTAGCCACGTTTTCAGGTCCTGTTGCTGTCCTGGGACGTCCAGGCGACTTCTTTTTCAATGCTGATCCCGTCTGTCGAAAATTTGACACCCACACTTTAATCGTAGCGTAATGTGGAACAGGATCATGACGCCCGAGTCCGAAATGAATTCGAAACGCACGTTGTGTAGCAATTATCGAACCGCTCAATAACAAAAGCGCGATGTTCACCAGACCAAGGCATGTTGACTACTGACAAATGGCATAAAACCGGCCTTCTAACGGTTTTTACCCCACTACTCTACCTGTTCCCTCTTCTGAGAAAAAGGGATTTGAAATCGGATAGGTTTTTCTGCCCCACCCTGTATAAACAAGAAAGTAGTACATACATATACATATGTATATAATTAACAACTAGAAAAAATCTGTGATTTTTTTTTGTTTTTTGTGTTCCATTGTTTTCTTGAATGCGTAGTCACGTCACTTTTTAATGAACATTACATCTACCGCTGTTGATGCACTTTGTTGCTCAATGTATGCTGGAGCCAGTTGTAGAGCAATTCTCGCATCAACATGACTAACAGTGTTGCCTTCTTCTTCTTCAATTTCAAACTTCCCGTCTTCTTGATTTTCGTTCAGAACAGCCTGTACGATTTCTTCATCTGTTAAATGTTCATTGGTCAAGTCATCATCAGCTCCAACAACCCATTCTTGACAATCCTGCAGTCGAATATCATTCAATTCAGGGAGTTGTTGCAAGTCGTTCAATGTCATCTTGCTGGTCCAAAAGGGTTTCATCAGGATTAGAACTGGAATCAATCATTTTGCCTATGTTAGGCCATGCTTTTCTCCAAGATTTTACGAATGTTGAACTTTGTATTTCATTAAAAGCTTTTGCCACCATCAAAATAACGTCTTTTATGTTTATGCCTTTCAAAGCATCGATTAGGCCTCTAACTCCATTTTAGCCAAGATTTCTGCAAGTAGTTTTTTTCCTGTAGCGCCTCTTAAGACAATCGATCACTCCTTGATCCATTGGTTGGATGATAACTTGTTACATTTGGTGGAAGAAAAAGACAGGCTCCTTTTCACTCTGAATGTTTTCAGGATGCATTATCCAACACCAAAATTGCCTTGATTGGCATCTTCAAGCTTGTTAAATGTTTTACTACATTAGGACAAAATTCATTGATAAACCAATCTTTAAACACGTACGCGTCCATCCACGCTGCTCTCTGATTTTTATAGCATACTGCAAGTGAAGAAATGTTAACGTATTTGAATGCTCGAGGTTTTTTAGCCTTTCCGATTACGAGCAGGGGGACTTGATAGGTTTCTTTAAAGTACATCTACTCAAGAGGACTTTATCAGACTCGATTTGAGTGCAATAATCTTGAATGGATTTCTTGTTTCTGCGCCAGTCTTTTACAGTTGTCACTCCAACACCGAATTCGTCACTAATTGATTTTACAGAATGACCTTTTTCAAGCCGCTCAATGGCATTTAACTTGTCTTTCATTGACACTACAACACGTTTTCGTTTTATTTCACTAATTTTGAAGAGTCCACTACAACAGTATGATTAAGTTTGTAACACGCACAAAAACTACGATGACTGACTCATTAGTGGTAAAGGTACATCTGGTTGGTGACTTGTAGTCGACAACGAAAATGAAATCTAAAAATAGTGTCTTCTAGGAAAGGGTCGGTTAAGCCGACGGTCGGTTAAAGGATAGTAGGTTAAGAGGGCGTCTACTGTATCACAGGTATGATAGGTTTGATGGAACAATAAATGCTTTTTCCAATGAGACCAAGTTTGTTAAAATCAGTACAGTCGTTTACGAACCACAGCTGTTTATTTAAAAAAAAAACATTGAATAACCTCTCTCCCTCCCCCCACTTTCTTTTTAATAGATACGTCAAAAAGTGTCAAACAAAAATTACTCGAGTAAAGCTTAGCTTTAAAAAGCATATATTTATTAGTAACATTTACTGGGTGGATTTCAGTGAAAAATCACTTTAAAAGTTTAAGATGCCGGTTACGCCCCCTGGCGACCATCTTGCAAATCTGAAAATATTTTCCACGATCTTCTTTTGATCACTTTAGTCATAAAAATTTTTACCGTAAGTCTCTACGATGAATAGTTTCAGAGATACAGCACTTTGCATTCTTATCTGGTCAAAATTCGAAAGCTCTCATAACAGTGACTCAGACCGTGGAAGCCTTCGAGACCATTTAGAAGAGTAGTTTGCTCAGTAAGTATCGTCCTCTAGATGTATTCTTGAATGTTGTTTCTCCACGTATATTTTGTGTAGCTGACTTATGATGATGATCAAATTTTTTGCAGTCAATAATTATAATTTAATTAATTGTTTTTGCCGTAGCGAGTTCTGCGGAGATGGTGTTGCCATTTTTGCAAGAAATGGAATGGAAGTGGAATTTACTTTGATCTGTCACAGGCATTTGACAGAGTGGATCGTTATTTATTGTGTGATAAACTTTATTGCTATGGTGTACGTGGGATTTGTCTTCATTGGGTTAGATCAAATTCATCTGACAGGAGTCAAGCAGTTGTTGTCAATCATCATTCTGGAAGCAATTCTTCTATTTCTAAGCCTACAGCTGTAAAACGTGGAGTGCCTCAGGGTTCCATTCTTGGACCCTTACTTTTTTTTAATATTCGTTAATGATTTACCCTATAGTTTGGTGATGATACTTCGATGGTGGTTTCCGGTGATAGTTTTCATGACATGTCAATTTTGGCTGATAGGTATGTCTCAACTATGGTTGACTGGTGCCAAAATAATGGTCTGATTTTAAATGATACAAAATCAACGGTTTTGTTCTTCGACCCCTTAAAAAGGAATATTGACGTATCTCCTTCGATTAATTCCATTTTTTGTATAGATGGCAAAAAGAAAATATGGAACTTGGACAGAGGATGACATGCACAAAGCTTTGCATGCATATCGCAACGGAGACATGGGCCTCAATGAATGTTGTCGACAATACGGCATTCCAAAATCCACAAACACTTAGTCGCCACCTTCCGGGTCAACGCCAATGAAGAATGCAAGTCGTTTGGAAGAAGCTTAAGCTTACATCCAGCAGTCGAAAAGGAGCTTGTCAATTATTTTTTTAAACTGGAAAGCTGTTTTTTTCGGATTAACTATAAATGATGTCAGATCCTTTGCTTTCCAGATTGCTGAAAAAAATGAGGTACCGCACAATTTTAACCGAGAATCACAGATGGCTGGGTAAAAAATGGTTTTATTCCTTTAAAGCTCGTCACCCTGAATTAACCTTGAGGGAGCCCCAAGCTGTGAATGTCACGAGTGAAAGGGTGCAACGAAGAAAACGTATTTGAGTTTTTTGATATTCTGGAAAAAATTGTTGATGAAAACAAAATTGATTCTACTGGAATATACAATGGAGATGAATCCGGCGTGAGCACAGTACAAACAAAATGCCAAAAAGTTCTAGCAAGAAAATGTAAGAAACAGATTGGTGCTATGTCAAGTGGTGAGAGAGGGGTAAATACCAGCATTGTAAGCTGCACAAGTGCATCTAGGTCTTATGTGCCACCCGTGCTTATTTTTAAACGGAAGTTGATGACAGACCAGCTTAAAATTGGTGCTCCACTAGGCAGTATCGTCACAGTTTCTGAAACTGGCTATATGACCACTGATTTGTTTGTCATGTGATTGAAACACTTTATTGGCACAGTTCGACCCACTCCAGAAAAAAGGGTGTTATTAGTTCTGGATGGACACACGACTTATTCAAAAAACGTTGAAGCTTTGGAGTTATCCACAACTCATCGAATAATATTACTGCAACTCCCTGGGCACACAACGCACCGTATGCAACTCTTGGGCCGGACATTCTTTAAGCCATTTAAAGGATTTTACAACCAGGCTACTCAAAAGTGGCTGCGTACAAACCCTGGATTGTGTGTGACCCAATACCAAGTGTCTGGTGTTGTAGCAGAAGCATATGTGAAAGCAGCTACCATCGAGAATGCGATGAATGGTTTCAAAGCGCGTGGGATTTGGCCGATAGATCGCTCCGTTTTCAACGAATGTGACTTTTGCCCTGCTGAAAACCTTACTTCTGACAACACTGCTACGCCTGTTAATATGGTTCAAAAGCTTCCACAAATTGCACAAGATGCAAATACATGAACACCTAATGAGCCTAATGGTTCTTTCAATATTGTTTGGCCAAACAGCCCAAGTCCAGATGAAGCAGAGAGACCTTCTCTAAAGTCGACGGAGTCATCTTTGAAAATGTTCATTGAGAAGATTTCTCCTATTTGCCTAACCAAAATTAGAAAATCAAAGAACAAAACTAGTTCAGGAGTACAAAAAGCGAAAATACTCACCTGCAGTCCCTATAAAGAACAGCTGAAGATAGCTAAAGACTTGCAAGCTGCACAGGATAAAGTAAAGGAATTGAAAATAAAAATGGACAAAGTTAAACCAAAAATCCAAAAAAGAAAAAATTGAGAATACCAAGTTTGAAGACAAAATGTAAATGAAAAAAGTTGTAAACGTATAAAAAGAGCTCAAAATGGATGGTTGTTGAGGTGTCGCAAGAGACTTGGTTTTGCAAACTTTGTGAAAAACATTTTATTGAAGACATGGTGACGAAACTTGCGCTGGAGTGAAGCCAAATCAGAAACAAATTTCGTAAGAGCGAGGTGTTGAGCCAAACATCGAATTTTCCCGTTAAAAAGCAGGAGCAAAAGCGATACTGTTTTGTTTTTTTTAAATAACTTACTGAATTATGCAATGTTGAACGTTTAAATTTTGGAGCAATGTTCATAACAACAATAACAACCGTCTTCTTCCAAAAAAAAAAGAGGATCGGGCCGGGAGTAATTTTTTTTTTGGCAGATTTCTTGACTTAATCCTAAAGTTTAAATATCGAAATTTGGAACAACTTTTAAAATGTGTCAGCATTGTCTTAATGTTGCTCTTCTCTCTTGGCTGTTCTGCTGACATCCATACCGCACTCTGACGTTTTGTTTCCGGTGATTTTGCAGTGCTGGTCTCTCCAATCTTTTTAATCATCTAATGTCAGAATGTGTGGCATGAAGTGAACACAATTTCTTCTTCGATGAGTCTCGTAGACACAAGAATTTCTTCGACTTTGTCGATGTTTTTTTCATTATAAGTGGTTTTTTTTTTTTGGGTCGATGCTCGGTAATCGTCAAGACAAGGTCCTCACGACCGTAATGGAATCAGCCAATCCAATGGAAAACCGTTTCGTACGTTTCTGCATCACTTTTTCCCTAAGTTAAAACAGAATTTAATATTCGCTCGCTCTTTGTTTCATGTTGTTAGTTTTTCGACCGACGTGACGTATAAATGACTTTACATGAAATGTCAAACCGCAGTGAAATATTAACAGAATCCGCTCAAATTTTGAGGTTAAAAGTAGTCTCGAACTTTCAAACTCAAATTTTCAATCTAACATGTCTATTGCGGTCAAACCTGTATCCGCGGTTAACCGTGGTTTATCCAGTTTAGTCACTGTATACCTGCAACAACACCAAAAGAAATGTTAAACGACGACAGTCGAAACCGTTAACGCGTACATTCCACGAAATCCGGTCGAAAGAATTCCAATAATCCAAATGACATATTGGATTCACCAGCGAAACGTACTCATTCAACCGTGTGACGTGGTGATTACTTAACATATTCCACCTACGTGTTGAAATTACTTGCAATCATATAAATCTTGTCTATACACGTCCATTACTAAACGTACAGCAACACACACACCATACCGCTCGATTTAATACAGGTTTTCATGGTTCTTCGGTTGGTATCCAAGTTTCACACGCCGCTTCGTCAGTCTTAACTATAATAGGTGAGTGTGAGTCAGGTGTTTTCAATTGAAGTTGATAGTGAATGATGAGCTGGTTCAGTTTAAATATAAACGCTACGACGAACATTAGATGTTGTCGGTAGCGAAAAAATGTCTCTTTTGTGGAGCTGCGCTGACGGTATCGGACGGAATATCACGCAAGAATGTCCATGTTTCAATTCGTGAGAGTCGCCGTCAATTTACTGTAAGTTTTGCACCCGATAAAAAAAGAATGATTCGTATTTACAGATATTGTGGGCGTTGCATGCATGTCTGTACATGAATTAAACATTAATGACGTTTAAATTTAGTTCATTTTAATTTTGCATGTTGTTTACTATTAATTTAAGTGGGTACCAACTGTATCGGATGAAAAAAAAAAAACTACGTACAATAATAGAGTGATAATTGTTGATTGTTTGTCTCGTGAGCTTCTTTCGAATGAGTTGGCATTGAGATCCAATTTGCGCGGAATTAGATAATGGTAGGGTCTACGTTGTCGATTATAGTAATAGTAATAAGTAGTAACATTTATTTTATCGTGGGAAAATATTAATAACTAAATGGGTGTCGAAATTAAATTTCTTAAAAAAAACCTCGATTTAAATTTTAATATAGGTATCAAGGTTTCGCTTTTAACGTTAGAGTTAATTAATAATTTCCTTAGAGATTCTGTTTCGTAGAAAGTTTCGTTGGAACAAATTAATATCCGGGGAAATGAATGCAATAAAAAAATTAAATTATATCAAATATGAATATTTATTAACGGTTTAATTTTGTTTGATCGTATTTTTCTTATGGAGGTTCAATTAATTATGCGAAATGTCAATGTATGCAAACACTAGGATTCTAGCGAGAAACGTCAAAATCGAGAAACGTCAAGTTAATCACCGTCAAAAGGGTTTTTCAATCGGTACGGGTAGATGTTGGCAGTTGGTGGCGTCTGTCATAATAATAAAAATGTGAACGGAAATGACGTTAGGCGTTTTCTTTGCAATCCTAGAGCCTCAAATATAAAAAATTGAAATATAAATTAGAAAGAGATTTCTTACTTCCTTCTCTTATATGTAGTATTTGTACAGTGACCTTCAAAGGTATCCGGGCACGACTAGATAGACACACACCTTGCGCTCAATACTTTATTCCAAAGAGCCGCAGGGTCAGCTTACTACCTGCTGAGTGTAACCGCAGTTTGTCGCTCATACAATAACATTGCAAGACGGCCAAGTGGGACATAGGGAAAATAGATGTAAAATCGGTTTTCGGTGAATATTATCTCCCTAATACTACCTCATCCAAATTTAAGTGCCGAATATTATAACTGGGTTAACAATGAACATTTTCACAATCATAGTACAAAGAAAGTCATTTTAATAAAGCCAAAAAAATTATTATTTTTAAACCTATTGTACATGAATTCCTAATAAGGCTTTTAACACGTGAGTTAGTGCAAGTGGCCGTGGCGCAGATGTTCACGTGACGCCTTAATAAAGTAAGGCACAGATTGTTTGGGGTTCGAATCCGAGAAATGAATTTTATTTTTCATTTTTTTTTAAAGCTTGATTAAGTTTTGTTGTTTATTTTGACAAATGATTTGTCGTTAGTAACAATTAAAAATCGAATAATATAATAGCACGTGATCATTTTTGTTATTGTAAAAATTATTCATTATTTACCTTAATCCTGAAAAAATTTTATAGTCTTCAAGATCTCTGATTTTTATAGTGTTATTGAATTTGTAGCATTATTGTTGGAGATAAAAAATAAAACTAATCTGCCGGGATTCGAACCCTAAACAATCCGTGCATTTGCGTTATTAAGCCGTCGCGCGAACCATTACACCACGGACGCTTGCACTAAGTCACGTATTAAAAGCCTTATTAGGAATTCATGGCACATTTTTTGGCTTTATTAAAATGACTTTCTTTGTATTATGATTGTGGAGATGTTCATTGTTAACCCAGTTATAATATGCGGCCCTTAATTTTGAATGAAGTAGTATTAGGGAGATAATATTCACCGATAACCGATTTTACATGTATTCTCCCTATGTCCCACTTGGCCGTGGAAACCCTGTATATAGTCGAGGCACGCTAAGTTCCAATGCACGTCATTGACGTGACGTCAAACAAATAATGAAATGTCATCATGAATATGCAATGTGACCACACAAAATAAATTATTAAAAACATTTTTATTTGACAATTGAATTATATTTCGAAGATTATTACAATATACTGTTTTTTAATACAAACAATCGTTATTTCAAAGTTAAAAATGTAAAAAAGGAATTAATTATTTCATTAATTACATTTTCAAAATTGTAGTGCTTTTATGTTTCTGTTATTGGCTATTGTGGAAAGGACTGTTGACAGTTCACAGAGTATCAACCGCTATCGTTGTTTCTCCGTTTACGTCATTTTGTGTTCAGTTTTCGTCGAATTTTTTGCATCCCCAAAAGTTCTTTTTAGAACTAGTCGACGTATATTTACACAAATGCCACGTGCATTGTCTCCTCCCCTTCCAAATTGTAATAGCTGACGTTTTTAATGTCATTTTGTATTTCCCCTTAACAATAAATTCCAACATTAACAATAAAACAAATAAGATTACAGTGATTAACACTATAATAGCGAGAGCGAGATTGTTTGAACGCATTTGGCATACCTGACTTAGATAAGCTAACTTCATTCAATGTTAAAAAAACGAGCTTTAAAGCGCCCTCTGGTATTCCCTCGGAAACTATACGTTCCATTACCAACCCATATTTTATTGATTTTTTAAAGTAAATAATGAACATTAAATTCCTTTATGCAAGAAAATATGCATGAAGGTTGTCAATTATTACCAACAATATTAAATTAAGAGTTAAGAACATATTTTACTAAAGGAAAAAAATGCTAGATATTATTTATTATTATTATTATTTTATTTCTGTAGCCTTTTTTTATATTTTTCCCGACAATATTCACTGAAATATATTTATTAATTGTACTAAAAGACACTGCAAAATAAAAAATGATTATTGTTTTTATATTCCTGAACGACATTTTTTAAAATTGCTGCTCGATCTTTTGTAATTCTGGCTGGATATTAACTGAAAATCCTCGTAGAAATGTCAAAACGTTAGCGAAACATAACCTAGAAATAGCACTTTTTAGATCGATTTTTAGGTATCTTAGACCGATTTCCGCAAAAAATGGGGGGCCGTTTTGAACTCAGTAAAACGTGTACTTTCCGTTAAACTGCATATAAATTGCCAATTCAGTGGTCGACATAGAGTAGTCTTACCAAAAAAGGATTATAAACTCAAACAACAACAATTATAAACAGACGAACTACGGGTAAATCCGAAATCTACTTTTCCAACTACGCACTTGTACTGACATTTAGTATTCTATCGGAAATTAACCTACATTCGATTTCAAACAATTCCTATAAAAATCACACCCCGTGGGGTAGGGATATTCATGAACCAGAGCTGCCAAATGCGTTGAAACAATCTCGGTCTCCCGCTATACATGACTGTCCCGTAAAAAACGCCAACAATCATAATTCCGTTATTTATTGTTCGATTTTATTTAAACAAAAACTAAATTTAATGGCATCAAAAGTTCTATAGAATAGCAGCGTTTTATTTGTTTTCAGTTGTTTTCATTAATGTCAAACGATAGTCAATTTTTTTATTTTAAATGGCAACATATATATTTTTGGCTATATTCGGATTGGATTTCTTTTTCTGAATTCAACGATGTATAATATGTCTATTTTTCATAAACGTTTACTAAAGAAAAAAACCATTTCTCAAAATCAACTTTGTTTTTAATAAATTATGTGTAAATTTTCGAATGTACCATGAAACATTGGAAATGTAACTATTATAAGAAACAAAACAAACCATTTTACAATAATTGTTCAAATTGCCCGCCACCTTGCTCAACACACATCGCACATCTCCGAATTACTCCACGACTCGCATTTAAAAGACAAACGGCAGGTATTTCTTGACAAGTGTTCATAATTCTTTGTCTTAAAATGTTAACATTTTCTGGATTTGTTAAATAAACTCGATCTTGTAGATAAGCCCACAACCAAAAATCCAGGGGAGTAAGATCCGGTGAACGCGCAGGCCACGGGATAGGACCAGATGTTCCTATCCATCTATTTCCAAATTGAATGTTCAACCAATCAGTATTAACCCTGCCATTGTGCGCGGGAGCTCCATCTTGTTGATAAAATATTCTGTTTAAATTTATCAAAGCTAATTCATCTAAAAGGTTTTGGAGATTTTCGTTTAATACAGTGTGATATTTTTCTTGATTTAAGCAACCATCTATGAAAAATGGCCCAATTAATTGATCGCCTAAAATGCCACACCAAACATTTACACTGAAACGTCTTTGAAAATTATTTTCAATGACAAACCTCGGATTATCTTGGCTCCATTGCCGATGTATGTTTCTATTGAAAATACCATTGTTGGTAAAAGTGCATTCATCAGACCAGATTATCATTCTGTAAAAATTCGGGTCTTGTTCTAGCGCAATTAAATAAAAACGACAAAACTGTATTCTTCGGCCAGGATCATTTTGTTCTAATGCATGAACTTTTCGAGCTACGTACGGTTTAAATTTGTGTTTTCTTAATATACCATGAACTGTTGTTTTTGATACTCCAATATTATGTGCAATTTCGCGAGTCGAAGTTTGAGAATTTTCTTGTACTGCAAGAAGAACATTTAATTCCTTATCTTCGGAGAATTTACGTTTTTGCGTATTTGGTTTCTTAAATGATCCATAATTTCTTAAATTCGTTTCAATTCTCTGAAATATTTTCGAATCTGGAATTTCTCTGTCCGGAAAACGAACACTGTAACGACGAACAGCTTCAAGAGGTTTTTCAAGGTTTTTATTACATTCAAAGAACACTTGTAACATGTCCGTTAACTCATTGTTATGCATTTTTACGTGTTGTAGCAAAACGTTCAAACAGGACAATAAAAAAGATTTAATAAAGTCACATTGACACTTATCAATGTTTATAGCATTTTTGTTACTTCATGGCATACTCAAAAATTTATAAATAATAGAACACAAAGATGAATTATATTAAATGTAATTTTTTTCAATAAATGTTTATCAAAAATAGACATGTTATACATCGTTGAATTCAGAAAAAAAAATCCAATCCGAATATAACCAAAAATATATATGTTGCCATTTAAAATAAAAAAATTGAATATCGTTTGACATTAATGAAAACAACTGAAAACAAATAAAACTCTGCTATTCTATAGTACTTTTGATGCCATTAAATTTAGTTTTTGTTTAAATAAAATCGGACAATAAATAACGGAATTATGATTGTTGGCGTTTTTTACGGGACAGTCTGTATATGTATAGACATAGCATAAATTAAAACATTAGAATTAAGGAATTCAATCTTCTGTAGCGTTAAGCGAGTGAAATAGTTGGTCTACATAACGCAAACTGAATCTTAGATTTATTAGGTAAAAGTGAGTCTCTAGCATTTGTAGCTAGTTTTTTTATAACTTGTTACACATTCATTTTGCGATTGAGACCCCGACATTGTTAATAAGTCATTTGACATTTGTACAAATAACAAAATACTGTCAACATACCCAAGTGCTAATCATTACCTTACGATTTGTCAGATATTCATTCATCTCCTTTTAATTATTTATTGTATAAAATAAGGCCGTCGAACAGAAAATTATCTATATAAATAATGACCAGTATAAATAATAACCAGTATAAATTATAACCAGTACGAATAATGACCAGTAAAAATAATAACCGGTATGAATAATGACCAGTATAAATAATAATCTGTAATGTCAATACATCTTGACACTTGATAACGTCACTCATTAATGGAAAGCGTAAAAATAGTATAATTCGAAATGGATATTGATAATGGAATTAACTAATTTTAATTACTACATCATCCTCAGTATTCGGAACTGGCTCACTTTGATTCGCCCATAGTAGTTTTTAAGTAATGTTGTTTTAAATTTAAGCTGGCCCTGCTGCTCTTTGGAATAAAGTATTGAGCGCGAGGTATTTCTCTATCTAGTTAAAGGCCACTGTATTAGTTAAGTATAAAAATCACTATTGCATCCACAAAACCCAAGAACGTTGAACGTAAAACTGAAGCATCCTGATGATTAGGTTAGCTTCGCTGTTGGAACGGTTCTCTGCTCTCTCTCCTACCAAACAGACTTGAACTTCTGAGCTTCCAAATTAGGAATGGTGGTAAGTTTAAAAAAAATTTCCGTCAGATCTTTCGAACAAAATTCCAAAATCTGGAAAAAATGTCAAAAATGCTGGCGAAAACCGGGTGAACTAAAACTCGTTTTTTCCGTTTATTTTACCGATTAATTTTCAACGTTAAGTTTTAAAATCCTGGAGGAAAAATCATTTCAGTTCATTTTAAAAAGATAGAAACGTGGAAGGAGAGAGAAGGCAGCAATATTTCTTAATTATCTCACGAACAATGCAAAGTAGAAATTTTGAAGAAATGTTCAAAACAACGACAACCTTCATCTTCTCAAAACGCGGGGTTAGGGGCAAGGGGTAGGCTGGTGATGTTTTTTTTTTTGGCAGATCTTTTAAATAAACAAAATCTAGAACGACCTTTAAAGAGAGACATCGGCATTATATTATAATTTGGCGGAATTTTAGAACGAAGTGGGACAACTTTTGAGATGTCAAAAATGTGGGAGGCGGGGAGGGGGTGGACCTAAAAATGTGTTTTCTTCGGTCCTTTTTCGAAAGCAATTTTTTCTCAACATGTTGTCCCCTTAACGTTTTTTTTTTTTTAGTAGCTTTCAGGATTATTTTGCAAAATTTTGGAACGCTGTAGCAGAAACCTACACTTTAATTTTGGTCAATTGTTTCGTGCACTAGAATGTTAAAATTTGAGAACACAAGTTCAAACTTTTAAAATATTATATTGTCGTCATATATTCTGAACAGTTTTGATTTCGCAAGGAACCCACAATATGGTTTCTTCCCGTTCTTATATCGATATTATTTTGCGAAACTCTGGATTTATATATGACAAAGTTAGAACTTAGAATTTCGGTGCCACCCTGCCGCCCAAAATTGAAACTTTCTAAAAATAGACCGAGCAAACTTTATACATATTTTTTAATGATTTTTTTACGCTTAATTAAAATAATACACCGTGTCCGTAAATGTTTGAAGCTGACGTCTGTCAAAATGTATGAAATATCTGTGCTTAAAGTTTACCACCCTGAGAATGTCAGTTGGTTTATTCCTCTATGGCCATAGTCGCACATCTGTGATTTTGTTGGGTTTGTTTTTTTTGCCATTGCAATGGTTTTATGGTTGTAATTTCTCATAATTATTAATTTTAATTAGCAATAAGCGTTTCCAAAAGGAAGCATACTGTGTTTGATTTTAAGAAACAATTTTAATAATTATGCTGAAAGTAACTACCGCGTGGGACGCTAATGTTAATTCTTGCGATCGAAATCAGATGTAGTGTGACAAACTTAACCAAAATTTGACAGTAGCTGTCAGCTTCAAACATTTACGGACACCCGATATGTCAACAGACATGCAGATCATGCATCAAAATATGTAAACATGGCGATGGAGAAATGTCAAAACCGAGAACTGTCAAATTGATCAGTACGGAAATCTTCTTTGTAGTTCTAGTGCTGCAAAAACATTTGTACATATATAGACACATCGAAAAAAATTATAATTAGAGTAGGCTATGTGATTGGATTGTTACTTTAGCCACTTTCACATAATGACATTTATTGCTTGACATTTAATTTGCGGTTATAAACTTTGGTTATAATAAAACATTTAAAATGTCAAATAATAAATGTCATTATGTGGTAGTGGCTAAAGCAACGATCAAAAACATTTACATGGCCTACACTAATTGTTTTTTTTTCGATGGCACGTTACTAAAGAAACGTACTGTAGATACGGCATTGTCGTCAAGGTTTTAGTACTCGTACATCTCGCCAGACGTCGCTGACACTCTTTTTTGACATTTGAAATAGAAAAAAGCGTCAAGTCAGGCGTTTCCTTTGCGGTCGTAGAACTGCAAAAATAAAAAATTGAAATATAAATCTGGATCTCTTATAGTATACTAGTTAAACATAAAAATCACAATTTCACCTACAATTTAGCTTCGCTGTTGAAACGGTTTTCTACTCTCTCTTCTACCAAATAGAGTTATTTGATTGTTAAAAAGGGGGTGAGAAGCGACGAAATTTCGTGGTAGGAAGGTGAAATTTTACTGTACCATTGAAATATTTTAATTTCCATTTCTAGAACTGCTTGAAAAATGTGGAATTTAAAAGAAATCTAATTTTAAATTTTGTCAAAATCAGAACTTTTGAACTTTCAAATTAGGAAAACTGATTTTTTTCGTATATTTTCCAGATTAATTTTAAATGCTATTTTTTTTAATTCTAGAGGAAAAATTGTAAGTACTTCAGCGTAACATATTAGATATCGTACTTCCAGTATTTCAAAAATGCAATGGCGCGCACATAACGAAGTGTCAAACTACATACTATTATATAAGGTTAACGTCAGTTGTAATCTAAGTGATATACAAGTATGATTACAAACATAACCTATTTGAAATTCAACAACCGATAAAACAACGTTAATCAAATTACGTCTCGAAATGCGGCTCTATGTAGTTGGTATAGGAATCTCATTTTGGTGATATTTCTATCTTTCTCCTGTACATTACTGACTACACCAGTTTAGCGAAACGTCTGTCCTACAGCTATGTTATGGACGTATGTCTAAATGTTTGTCGTTAGACACGGTTATTTGTGACACAGTGCAATTAGTCGTGTGCTTCATTTTAAGTGACTTTAACCATAAACGATCGGTAGAACATGGGTAAACATGGAAACGGACAAGAAATGGCAGAACTAGTTGAAATGACTATAAAAACACTGTAAGTCTATAATAGATTATTATTAGTAGGTAGTTCAAGGAAATTCTTGTTATGATCTTCATTTAATTAATTTAAAAAAATTTGTAATAATCAACAAGAAGAAGAAGAAATAGATTTCGGAGACATAAATGTCAAAACACCGAGAATACTCGATATATAGATTCGGATAATACCGGCATGACACAGTAATGTCAGATGAAACGTCACATTTTTAACAGTTAAATTAAATATCACCAACAAAAAATGTTAATTGTATCGCACTGGATAGTGGTTGGTATCGTTGAGAAATTTTTAATGAACCATTTGCTATTTGTAAAGTAATTGGTTGTTGGGAACTGCCCCAGTGTGTTGCATAATAAATAGTAATTATATACCAAGGAGAGAAGACATTTTTCTCAGCCGAGTAGCATTAGCAATAATGGCTAAGAGGCTGAGAAAAATCTTCTCTGCCGTGGTTTATATACTATTTTTTCCACTACTAGCATATTTAACCGTTTTCTCAATAATAATGTAATATAATAAGCCGTTCCGATAAATGTTTAATTTAAGATATCCATAGAAAACATGTTAGTCTGTAAAAACAAATGAATAAACATTTAATGTCAAATTGAGATTTTTTTCATGTCTTGTCACAATACCAAAAAAAATGTCAGACAGTAGTTGTACTCCTCCAGAAATCCGCAAGGAAGCAAATCAAATAGAGTATCAAAAATACTGGTACACTGGCTTGCAATAAAATCTCGTACACCTTAATGTCAAGCAAGCTAATTTTTGAAGATTATTTTTCAATGTAAGCTGACTTTAGATTTGATGGATGTGACACACTATGCATAGAGGTTATGGTGACTTATAAAAATAGTGTACGGTGTACTTTTGGAAATGAAACGTCAAATTAGAAATGTCACAAAAGGTGAAATCAATATAGGTAAAACTAGGTGTACGAGATTTTATTGCAAGCCAGTACGTCAGAAATTAACATAACCTGCCATAATTACGCTATTAATTATTATTTTAATAAGTAGTGTTTACCAAATTACATATTTCCTACTTTGTTTATTCATGTTAAATGTTACCCTAACCTTTTTTCTTGAATTGCGGATTTCATTCGTGCATCTATACGACATCTATGGTTTTATATTCAAATTATTTCTATTCTATACATTTCTATTGAATAAATCATAATTTTATTATTGCCAATTGTTTTTATTATTTACTAGTAGGAGATAATTTTTATTATTGACTACTAGGAGAGAAATTCATCTTCTCGGCCCGAAAACATACCAAATAATGACGTCTTCTAACGCTAGTAGTGGAAAAACAATTTTATTAATCATTCCGAATGCCACAAACGCACGAACTTCTTCATTTCAAATGCAATTCATAGTCATATTACTAGGCTTCTATTGAGGTTATCTGCGAAATAGAAATGTGACATCTAAATCCTTACGAAGTAAATTACAAAACACTTACGTACGTGAACTAGCGTTTACCGTAAATTCCAATTAATTGTCTAACAACATCAGCTATTGACAAAAAAATAAGAGGGCCAGCACTTCGAGCTTCGAGCATGGACGAATGTTACATTAAAATGCACATACGCTAAAATTGCATTAACACGTTAAATTTTAACTGTCAGATTGTGCCTCGTGTACGAACCTGCCCCGGTCACCCCTAAACATGGCGGTGGAGAAATGTCAAAACTGAGAACTGTCAAATTAATCAGTACGGAATAGTTATTTACGAACCAAGTGCGTGAAATCATATTTCGCGAATGAGTGACCAGTTTAAAGCGCGAGCCGGAGGCGAGCACTTTATGGACACGAATTCGCGAAATGTTTCACGCACGAAGTTTGTACAATATTTTTTGTACGAGAACTATAATAATAATACATATTGTTAAATAGGTTATCGTTTATGACCATATTATTAAGGTTAGGGATTTATGATTTTAAAATGTCACTAAATTAATCAAGTTCCAGGAAGTACCAACTTTACTTTTACGCACTCGTGCTTAAAGTGACTTTTTACGCACGCAAATCGAATCGCGAAATGACAGGTTTTGATAAGCGAGTACAAAAATGATATTAAGCATTTTCTATGCGGTTCTAGTGCTGCAAAAACATTTTTGTAGGTATACTAAAGAAACGTACTGTAGATACAGCATTGTCGTCAAGGTTTTGGTACTCGTATATCTCGCCAGATGTCGCTGGCACTCTTTTTTGACATTTGAAATAGAAAAAAACGTCAAGTTAAGTGTCAAGTTCAAATTGAAGTAGGTACTACAAGAAATTTTTGATTCTTTTGAGGAGATAATGTTAGGAAATGGAAATGATAATCGTATGTAGGCTGTTCCATAAAGTTGTATCTTTCGGGTATTGCCGTGGTTGTTGTGACAAACTTGACGTTTCGCTGATCATACTGTCAGCTTCTTCAGAAGTTCTCTAAAGACTGATGTTGATGTCTTCTGCTCCTCGTTATATACCCAGTCCCTGTTACGCTCCAGTGATGCGTATCCTTTCCAGTCCGCTGAACCGTATCCGTTATCGTTCTCTGATCCGTGTCCGAAGCTTCTCCTCTTCTCGTGTTAGATGATCTCGGATGCGTCCTCGTTGGTCCTTGCTGCTTCGGGCTCTTCAGCGCTATAACTTCCATATCTTACTCAATCTGTATCCGTCTTCTCGGTTGAAGTTGTTCGGATTCTTCATTATTTCCAGGGATTCTCTCACTATCCGTGGGTAGTAGTGATTGCTTTTGGCTAGTATCTTCACGTCATTGTAGTCGATTACGTGACTGCTTCCGGTGTGGTAGTGTTCAGCTACTGCAGATTTTCCAGTATTTCCCTGTTCGACATCTCTGCGATGCTCTTTCACTCTGCACTGTATACTGCACCTGGTTTGTCCAATGTACGATTTCCCGCACTGGCATTGAAGTTCGTAGATGCCTTTAGCTTGTAGTCTCGGTATGGAGTCTTTGTTGGATGGAAGCACTTGACTGTGCTGAACCTGACGTTGACGTTCTTCTTCTCCAAGGTTTTCTTCAGCCTGTCCGTTACTCCAGCAATATATGGCAGGTGTGCGTATCCTGCTGGCTTTAGTTCTGAGTCATCCTTCTGTTTCTTTTTGGCTCCGGCTAATCTCCGAATCTCCTGTGGTTTGTAGCCGTTCTTTTGGAGTGCATCTTTCACATGTTGAATTTCGTCAGTTTTGTTGGTAGCATCACTAATCATTTCCGCTCTATGTAGTAGTGTAGTGACCAGGGATCTTTTCTGTTGTGGATGATGATGTGAGTTTGCGTGTAGATATCGGTCCGTATGCGTCTTCTTGCGGAATACTCCATGTCCCAATTTTCCACTGTCGTTGCGTTTTACCGATACATCCAGAAAAGGTAAGCAGCCATTCTCTTCTAACTCCATCGTAATGTTGATGTTGGCATGTTGTCTGTTGATGTGTTCCTTGAATGCGTGTAGATTGTCCATACCGTGAGGCCATATCACGAATGTGTCGTCCACGTAGCGGTACCAGCATTTCGGTTTCTTGTTACTAGAGCTGATGGCTTGTTCTTCAAAGGTTTCCATAAAAATATTAGCGATGACTGGTGAGAGTGGTGATCCCATGGCTGCGCCGTCTTTCTGCTCGTAGAAATCTCCATTCCATAGAAAATAAGTGGTGTTTAAACATAATCTTGCGAGGTCAATTATATCCTCTTGTAGTCCTTGTGGTATAAACCGTTGTCTGATGAGTTCTAGGGTTTCTTCCACTGGCACGTTGGTAAAGAGCGATTCCACGTCGAAACTCACTAGTATATCTTCACTGGTTACTTCATGTTCATGTAGAATCTCCACAAAATGTTCAGAGTTCTTTATAAAACTGCTTGTCGATCCCACGTACGTTGTAGTTGTTTGGCAACATATCTGGCTAGTTCGTAAGTCGGCGATCCACAGGTGCTCACAATCGGTCGTAGAGGGTTTCCAGTTTTGTGTATCTTGGGTAGTCCGTATAGTCTTGGAGGCTGCGTTTCTGACGGCAGTAGATGTCGTTGTTCTTCCTTTGGTATGGTTGACTCTTTGATAGTTTTCCTGGTCTGATGTTCTATTTTAGCTGTAGGGTCTCTGCTTAGCTTCTTGTAATGTTCAGGATCCAATAAGGTATTGATTTTCTCATTGTAGTCTGTCCTGGTCATTACTACTGTTGCGTTTCCCTTAGGTCTTTATTGTTGCGGAGTTCTTTCAGTGCGTCCTCTTCTGTCTTGGAGATGTTTCTGGTTGGTGGTTTGGCTTTGCAGAGTATTTTGCACGTCTCGTGTCTTATTTGTTCTGCTTCTTCTGCTGGTAAGGTCCTTATTGCACATTCCACTTGGGTGATTATTTCATCCTTCGGTATCCTGTTGGGTGCAATAGCGAAATTTAGTCCTTTCGATAGTACTCTGGTCTGTACTTCAGATAACGGTTGGTTGGTGAGGTTCACGACAGTCTTCTTAGGGTCCAATTCTGGTAGTGCTACGGTCTTCTTTTGAGATAGCTTCTCAAATTTCTTGGTCTGCTTTCTAGTATCATTGTTGAGGTGATGTGCTGCGTGTTCGTAACTAATCCGGTCTACCGTTTTCCCAATATCCTCAGCTAGTAGTCGGCCTAATTCCAAATGTAGAGCTGGTAAAGTTCGTTGGATACTAAATTGAGTTCGTAGTATGTGCGGCGCACTCTTTCCCGTATAAGCATCAAGACGACTTTGAATTTTTCATCGTAGAACGAATCAGCAACGATTGTTCCGGGGCATCTTAAGTCCTACACCGTGTATTGGATGATTAATTGAGACTTGTTATTAGATTCAATGTGACATAATTAGTTAGTATCTGTGACAAAATAAATGCCATTGAGCCAAGTCCTTGTGGCAAAGGGCGAAAGAGAATAGCAAATAAGTAAGAGTGGAAGCTTGAAAAAGCTAAGTCAAAGAGGTATGCTTGTTTTGCAAATTCGGGATTAGCAACCGCGAAAAGTAGCTATTTTACTTTTGTAGGTATTCTCGGCAACATCTACCTGAATTCCCCGCTCGTGGGGATAGAATAAAAACAATGCAATGTTGTTTATTAACTATGACTGAAATAAGGAAATTCAATGAGGGTTTTTACCAGAAAAAAAAACAAATTGTTTCAAGATATGTTTGTATTGAAGCATTACGTCACAAATAAACCGAAAAGGCCGGCTACCAAAATTAAAGAAAATGTTCGAAATAAACCAAAGGCGATCAGTGTCAAGTACAACATTAAAACTTCGAAAGGGACAATTCCTGTGTTGTTGTTAGTTAGTGGGTACTCAAAGTCGAAACTCACTCCTGAAAACGTAAAATCATTTACTTGGACAGAAAAGGACCGCCGAAGAAGCTCAAATGAAATAGTTTTTGCAGTTTTTTACTCATTGCAGAACTTTAATTTTGATGAAGAGGTACAGCAAGTGAGTTTGGTGTGCGATGGGTGTGGAGGACAAAATAAAAATAGTTCGATGATCGGTATGGTCCAGTACTGGCTGAAGCGTTGTTCTCCATCTCAGATACAACTCGTAGAGCTCGGTTATCCAGTCATTCTTTCCTCCCCCCAGATCGAGTCTTTGGCCAAATCGAGAGGAACATTAAAAAAATTTGCCACCATAATTAACCCAGAGATGTACCTGAAGATAATTAAAGAGTTATGCTACAGTACTTAGAATGGGCGAAGATTACCCAATCTTCGACTGGAAAAGTGAGGTGAAAAAAGTTCTGAAGAGCCCTGGATCTTGGCATTTCCGCTTTCAACCGTCTAAACGCATAATTTTTACAAAGGCTACCGATGGCAGCATTTCCTCTTTGCTAGCCAAACACTATGGTGCAGAATGGGAAAACGATAAACGTCTGGAGTTCGAAATTGAAAACAGAAATCTGTAATTATGGAAGGATGTCAAATACAGCATCAACAGCAGTTCAACAGCTCTTTCAGGCAGATCTATTGTTTTCCTTGGTATTGTAATCCTTACCGAATTACTTCGGTGCATACCAGAAGCTATTTCTTGGATATTTATGTCGTCAAAACCTTCTCCTCCTAGTAACCTAACAAGGTCTACTACTGCATCCATTCTGTTTTTCTGCTAGATCAATTAAATTACCACTTTAAACTACATCTGATCATATTTTTTTTAGCAGGCATTCAATGTTGCATCTTGTTTCAAAATCGAATAATTTTCACACGTTCCCGGAATGTTTAAATTATAAAAATCTGTTTTAAATTCCTACACACATAATTCCAAAATAACGTCATCTTAAAATTTTAAACAAATACAGATGCGTAATGTCAACATTACTAAACATGCGTGATGTAATTACTTAACACATAATAGTGCTAATTAAGGTATTAACCATCAATAATAATCTTTTATTAATACATGAAAGAGGTTTCTCTTCATTTCGGTACCATTCTACATAATTTTGCAGTTAGTCGTGTGCTCGATTTTAACCATAAACGATCGGTAAAACATGGGTAAACACGGGAACGGACAAGAAATGGCAGAACTGGTTAAAGTAACTATAAAAACACTGTAAGTCTATAATAGATTATTATGTATTAGAAGGTATGCTAATAGTGCTAATAAAATGCATCCTCTTACATTACAAGATTTTCAAGGAAATTCTTATTATGATCTTCATTTAATTATAATTTAAAAAGTTTGTAATAATTAACAAGAAGAAGAAGAAGAAGAAGAAATAGATTTCGGAGACATAAACGTCAAAAAATTGACAATACTCTGATAGATTCGGATAATACCGGCATGATGACAGTAATGACAGATGAAACGTCACATTTTTGACAGTTAAATTAAATATCATTAACAAAAAATGTTAATTCTATCGCACTGGATAGTGGTTGGGATCGTTGAGAAATTTTTGATGAAACATTTGCTATTTGTAAAGTAATTGGACCGGTAAATACCCAGAGATATAAAGATGACAGTTACCCTTTTGAAATTTGAACAATTCGACGTGCGTGTGCTAAATTATAGTGATACTATGTTGCCGTTCTTCAATCCCGATAATTTTTCGTTTTTACACGAGTTCTACAGGTGAGTCCGTTGTATTTCCTTTTCGATCGAGTTTAAGAAGTTTAAATTTAAGTTAATAACCTGAGAAAGTATTGAAGTAAAGAATTTATTTTATTCGTTCGTTATCTAACTCTTTTATTCTGATATTTAATTGTCTTATTTCTTTGTTTAAACTTTAAAAATCACAGTAAGAAATCACAACAAATTTTTATAATCATTGTAGCGACAAAATTTATTTTTTTTGGGCAACATCTTTTGAATCGTTCGAGTTTTGGTTTCTAAATCTTGTGTTGATGTTGAGGCTCCTTAGGGGAAATCTGTTGCTCCCATGGAAATTATTCTGTCTCCTCTTGCTCCTCGTCTTCTTGCTGCTGATGTAGCTCTTCGGCATGGATTCTATTTCTTAATGCTGTTAGTCTAAACAGCGTTTGCTGTGTGATTCTGCTCAATATCCATCGGCTGTTGTTGTGGCTGCCGTTTTTTTTCCAGTTGCCGTGGTTCAGGTTGTTTTTGATTTTGAAATTGAGGTGATCGTGTGGAATATTACTTGATTGGAATGGGTGGAAATTTTGATACTGACTTGGTTGAAATTAACTGGTGGAAAGTTTGGCCTTGGTCCAGTATTTCGAAGCTGGAGAGCCTGGAGCAGAGCAAGAACCATCGAAGAGACGGATACGCTGCAAATGTAATTAAAAAAACATCATGCATTACGGAAACCACACAACTTAGATCCAATATATGCTGGACAAAGTGCCATTTAAATATTTATTTACCGCCGACATCACTTCTTCGTCTGAAAAACAGTTTCCTGAGATGTTTTTTTTTAATTTTGGTCGTAAATGGGACAACCATTGATACAGAACCTTCATGGGTTGGCAGGTTGTCTTCATGAAACACAGGACACCTCGTCTGAATGTTTGTATTCATTTTTTCTGTAACGGTCTTCCGAAGCTCTGGCGTTAAATTTGCCGAAGATTTATCTGTTACAGTGTTGCCAAAATGGCACAAAATGTCAAAAAGCGAACCACAAAATTTTAGGGAGGACTGCCTTTTTGTACCTGGGTCAACGGGAAAGCCAATTCATCGGGCAACATTTAACGGTGATTCCATTACGGTGATTATAAAGTCGTTTTTTTAAATATCGTTTAGCTTGACCGATATAAACTCCTGCTCAAAATTAACACACCACTTATATTTTCTGACTTATGTCAAGTAGTTGTTTTTGTTAGTTTCGTCATTTAAATAAGCCAAAAAAGTTAAATACTTCGTTCACGTCATTTTTGTCAGTTTGATAAGTGTATTATTTAAAGTTTCTATTTGAGTGTTGGGTATTCTTTTGTGTGGATTAGTTCGCTAGGTCAATATTTAACAATTTCGGTAAAAAAAAAGATGAATCGAGCACGTCGTAGAAGTATGCATTATGTGGCCAATTTACTAAGTGTTAATCATTCAACAATTAGTCGAATGGTAAGAAGATTTAGGAAAACCGGAAAACATCATAGAAAATGTGGTCAAGGCAAGAAAAGGGCTAGAAGTCGGATTCGCTAGTAGAAGGCCTGCTGCAAGGCCGCAGATTAAGATTTGCTAGAGATCATGCACAGTGGATTGTCGTTGACTGGATGAGAGATCATCATTCACAGATGATATCTGGCTGGTTTGACCAGCATCTTTTTGAAAACTTGTTTTCTACAATTGCACGAGTACACTTTAAGAAATTACCTTCGGGACCAAAAATATTAATAGGAGACAATTTAGCGAGCCATTTGTCCTTAGAAGTTATTACAGAACATGAAGCCAAACAGTATCCACTTTACGCAGCCCTTGGACATCCATTGTTTCAAAACTATCAAAATAGCTTGGAAGGGTGTGTTGATAACATGGAAGAACGCTCATAAGGGCGTTATTCCAAACTTATTAGAAAGGGCTCTGGAGAAAGTGGCTTCATCCTCTGTGGAAAATTTGGTTTAGTGCGGTTAGATAGATAGAAAGTCTTGAATAAATTGCCACAATATATTGAGCCGCAAGAGGCCAATGAAAATGCAACAAATGTTCTCAAAGAAATTCTAATTGAGGCCAGATATCGAAGGGCTGGAAAAGTTGTTAGACGAAAAAAAAAATCAATATTGAACCAGGACAAAATGCCAACAAAAAACATTATAATTACCAAAATACATAATCATAAGACGTAGTTTACACGTTAATCCGTTTATTACATTCTAGATATTGGAAATTTTCTTTGTTTGTAAAGTTTAGTAGATTTTTACAACTTTTATATACAGGGTGATTGGTGAGAATGACCTATTAAAAGTATTATACAAACGGAACGGAATTTTAAAACAAAATTTTGGCGTTGGATATTGTTCAATATGAACTATAACGAGAACATATTTCTGAATAAATATCACTTCCGGTTAACCGGAAGTGGGGATCATCTTCGATTTTTTCAATAGCATGCTATAAAATAAATTGCAGATTCAGCTTCTACGATAAATTTTACGCACATTTCATATATAATACCCTATATCTAAATACCAATCCTTCTGAGTTATTCGCAATTAAAAAAAAAAGTGACAGATACCGATCTGGCTTTATAGTGATATTACGCCACGTAGGAGTAAAAGAGACGAATGATATTTTGCATGCGCACAGCTGATATTGTGTAGTTACACAACATTTAAAGTTCTTCTCTGTAACATTATACAGGGTGTTTAAAAACTTAGCTGCTTATAAATAAGTTCAACCTGCGAAAAGTAGATTTTTTTAAATGGAAATGTATATATAGGGTGTTTCATAATATATATGCGCAGGACTTCAGGATGTGATACCTTGTCCGAAAGTTTGAAAAAAAGTTTCTATCAACTTAACAATAATATATATTAATCCTTTAGACTACAATTGAGCATAGGATACGTCATTTGTATAATATGTAAAGTTATTAATTGTAAAATATTATAAATTATTACCTATAATGTAAACTATTCATAGTTCATAGTACAAACATCAACAATTGAAGTGGTAATTCATTATAGCAGCGTGGCAGCCTATTGAAACCCTTTATAGCAAGATAACGCGGATTCTTTTCGCTAAATGCCAACTTATGCAGGGGAACTTCAAGCATGCTTCCATTTCTAGTATTATAACTATGGTAAAAGTTTAGCCTACGCAACGATGTAAGGTTTACCTTTGCATATAGCAACAATTGAAATATGAAAATACATGGCAACGTCATAACTTTTAGTTCAGAAAACAAATTTCTACAGCTTGTTCTATTATTATTTCCTGTCATCAATCGAAGGGCTCGTTTTTGTAGTTTAAAAACCCTATTCATACCACTCGACATTGCCCACACCAATGTATTATATGAGATGAGCGAGTGGAAATGTGCGAAATAAAAGACTCGCAAAACTTCCACACTTAATTGTGATTTTAATCTCATTATGAGAAAACATACACTATGCAGTCTACTACATAACTTATCAATATGACATATCCAACCGCAACGCGAATCAACCGTAGTACCTAGAAACTTGGTAGCATCTACCTGAGATATGCTACCACTTCCGATTTTGATATAGTATGATCGGTCACGGACAGCAGCGTCGAGCTTAAACTCAATAAATACCGTTTTTTTGACATTCACATACAAGTTGTTTTGGCAAAAGTAATTATTTACGGTTGTTAATGCATCATTTAAATTTGCGCGCGCTTGAAATGAATTTCTACCCGATACGACAATAGACGTATCATCCGCAAACATCACCGAGTTATATAAAGGAAAATCGTTCACATATATGATATATAGCAATAGCCCAAGAACACTACCCTGTGGCACCCCTCGACAGGTTTTCAAAATATTAGACTGACTGCCATTGATGTCGACGTACTGCAACCTGTTGGATAGATAGCTACAAAACCAGGAACGCGCCACACCCCTAATACCGTAGCATTCCAGCTTTTCAAGCAATATCTGATGATCAACCAGATCAAAAGCCTTACTCAAATCCAGAAAACATCCTATGCATGAATCACCTCTATCCATGTTGCCATACAATGCATCAAGAAAACTCAAAATTGCCGACGCAGTGCTACGTCCCTTTCTAAAGCCAAATTGACTACTATTTAATAGATTATGCTTTTCAAAATAATTCAGTAAATGATTCTAATTCGTTAGATTTGCTCAAAAAGTTTATATTAAAATCTCCACACAATACTACTTTATAATTATCATATTTACTAGCAAGGTAGAGTGCCTTGTCCAATTTCTCAATAAACAATTCGAATATACCACTACAGCTTCGATAGACTGCCAACAGAATGACTCTAAAACCCATACAGCAAACTTTCAGAGCAACACATTCAAAGTGCAACTCAGTGGACAAATCACTTATTACTTTAATGTTATCACACTTAAAATCACTGCTTCTACTAACTATGTGATTAATATATATCGCAACACCACCATGAATTCTAACAGTCCTACTAAAATGCTCAATTAAATCGAAACCGCTAATATTCATTTCTTCAATAGTATTGTTATGGAACCAATGTTCAGTAATACATAAAAAGTGGCACAGCTCTTGATCGAGAAACACTTCAAGTTGGTCTATCTTATTGTTCAATGACTGTACGTTATGATGTAACACTATCAAGCTTGTTGAGTCCTCGGATTGCACTGGTTTTGGTCTAAAAAAGTACCCTGCTCTGATTCTGTCCAGAAAGTTATCTCCAACAATTGCGTGCTAATATACTTTTTCGAACGATATTTTAAATGAATACCATCACAAGCATAGTCATCGACTGTAACCATATTATTTATGCAGAATACGTACACATGCTGATACTTCTGGGCTATATTGTAGATGCTGAAGTTTATATGCTATAATTCTGTTTAATTGTCTATTCCAGCATATGAATGGTATTGTATTTATTATCAGGTTTGTTTTCTTTGTTGCCTCCATCATATCCTTATAATAGTTTATTGTAGATGCAATATTCTCAGAGTCATAACAGCCCCAAATGTCATTAGTGCCCACCATAAGAATCAAATAATCGTTTCTTCCCAGTTTCTTTCCGTTTTCTTCCACATTTTCCATAAGTGACTCGAGTTTCGCATTTGGTTTAGTTATTCCGAATACACTCCGAGTATGACTATCTCCAACCAGAACGATTTCTTTTTTATGTGGATTTACCGCATTAGTATCTACTTCTATTACTTGTGTGTCCTCTTGTGTCTCTTCGGTTTGACATGCTACTGCACACGTTGTTGGATGTCTGGTATGAATAAACTTCTCTATAATATTGTTTTGATTACTAATTATAGCTCGCAGTGCATCTATTTCACACTTCATATGATCCATTTCTGCATTTGCACGTTCAATTTCTTGTTTCAATATTGAATTTTCATCCTCAGACCCAGCAAGTTTATTTCTAAGGTCCAATACAATTTCAGAAAGCTCACATTTATTTATTGTATTTTCTTGGCAGTCGGTATGTTTTAATGTTATATAGCTGTTATTAACTGGTCCTTCCGGACCATTTTCTCCTGCATCTAGTTCTCCTTGTTCTAGTTTGTTTCGTTTAGTATATGCTCTTGGCTTAGTCATTTTTTTTTTTTTTTACACGCAGGGCGAAACAAACGGTGCAACTATAAGATTCAGCAGCAGAGATAGCTAAGAAAATGCGTTATTTAAATGGACCAAAAATTTGACGAGCGCACAAAAAGTGTAGACCGGTAAAAAGCGAGTCGCTTACCATAAAACATCGAGCGATATATCAACCAGAAGTTTCTCTGTCCAATTATTCTTCATAGAAATCAGGCACTCACTAATCATTTACAAATTCAGATTGACCACAACAACAAATACTATACAATCATATAAAACACAACAATTTAAACTTTCAAGGAACCACCAAAACATATAAAGCAAAACAGAGCTAAACTGTGATACTGCATCTTCTTTATATGTCTATTTTGTGTACTACCCTGTGTTACCCTCTAAAATGCACCATTTTCGAGATACAGGGCGTTGAAATTTAATTTAAAAAAATAGGTTTTTTTGCAAATATCTCCGGAACCGTTTATCGTAAAGCTTTTGTAACCATTTTATACTTATAATAAGCTAAGTTGTGTCCGAGAATTTTTTTTTTAAGTCATAATTGGTGAAGATTTTGAAGGGATAGTGGTTGTTTTTCTCCCCAACTTCTACACCACTGGAAAAAATACAGTTTTGAGATTCCCATTTGAACCGCCAATGTTCTCTACACAAAAAAGGTGCTGTTGGTCATGAGCTCTAAAGTTGACCGTTTTCGAGAAAAATCAACTTTTATGTTGAAAAACATGGTCAATTTTTAGAAATAAAAATTTTATTTTACTAAAACTAAAAAAAAATGATACAAAAGCTGTCTTTTTAAAATTCTCCACATATTAATTTATTATTTGTTTTCTTTACGATAAACGATTCCGGAGATATTTGCAAAAAACTATTTTTTTTAAATTAAATTTCAACACCCTGTATCTCGAAAATGATGCATTTTAGAGGGTAAGTTGATAGAAACTTTTTTTCAAATTTTTGGACAAGCTATCACATCCTGAAGTCATGCGCATAAATTATGAAACACCCTGTATAATAAAGTATACTCTAAAAAGTTCGCTAGATTTGCTAATTTTTTTCTGTCCTAAAAAAATTCTTTCAAATACGCTTTCTTAGAGCCTCCTAAAGCAGGATGCCCCCTTAAATGGATTATATAAATGAAATCAGGGCGCAGATCTTAGAGCGGCCACCTCGCAGCCTTGACTTAAAATCCAATAGAGCACCTGTGCGTTCTAAAAAGATTAGTTCGGCATCATGTACCTGCCCCAATGAGCCTGCCAGAGATAGAGCATGTTTTTCTAGTAAATTTTTCTCGAATTACAATATCTTAAAATTTGCGGTTACGCTAATTAACAGAAAGGCTATTTTTAGACCAAATGTGAGGCAATAATGGTTGTGCAAAACACCATGTCAGAAACTGACCTATAGTATTACGGGTGCCCAGAAAATGTTGTCGAATTTGACGAAGCAAAATATGAAAAATCGTCGTTAATTCAAATGGAACACCCTGTATGTTATTGATCAGTAAAACGCAAAATAAAATATTCTACAACTTTGCTATAGCATTACCTAGACCTAAGTTCAACATTTTAGGTAAAAAACGCAGTATTATAGTAAAGAGTGAGTAAATTTATGCATTACTTCAAATTTACTCCATTAAAAAAAACCAAAAACCTGTTCTAGTGTTCGCTGTGCATAAAATAAAATAAGTTTTATTATCATTAGGTTCTAATGTATAATATCTTTATCCATTTTGCAGTACCTAGTTCTTTGTTGATGTACGCTTGTTTCTACAGAAACTGAAACATCTTTGCATTACTACTTGTTGTGAAATCGTATTGAACGGGAATATTTTTGTAGGCTATTCAAGTGATTATTATAAACCTAATAAAAACCCAAAAAAATGCAATTTACCAAAAAATTTTAATTTTTTGGCAAAATTAGTTACATATGGTGCTAATCAACAATCCCCCAGACAATCGACACTAATTTCATCGACACTAATTCAATCGACACTAGTTTCAGCATAATGATGCTCCTTTGCATTTCACATTATTGGCAATCTTGTTCATGAATTTGATATTTACTCTTCACAATAATTATTATTTCAGGTTAGGCAACATTAAAATGCCAGATATACAAGTAGATGATTATGCAACATAGCAATCTTGTGAAGAAATGTGACAAGAAAATTGCAAAATAGCATATTCCAAACAATCTCTTTAATTTGTTTGGGTTTTTATTAAGTTTATAATAATTACCTGAATGGCCTACAGAAATATTCGCGTTCAATACGATTTCACAACAAATAACAAGGCAAAGATGTTTCAGTTTCTTTAGAAACAAGTCTACATCAATAAAAGAACTACTGCAAAATAGATAAGATATTCACCTGCAAGACGGATACATTTTTCACATTTTTCAATTAATTCATTTATACCCTCATAAAAAAATGATTTCTCTTTGTCTGCAAAATACGCCGAAACTGCCTCCTTGACTTCATCATCGGCAGTAAATTTTTTACCCCGCAGCTCTTTTTTCATCTTCGGAAACAGGTAATAATCACCCGGGGCCAGGTCTGGGCTGTAGAGTGGGTGATTCACAATTTCGAAGCCCACCTTATGCAGGGCAGCTAACGCAACGCGGCTCTTGTGGACGGGCGCGTTGTCGTGCAAAAGCAGCACACATTTCGTCAATTTTCCCCGTGTTTTCTCTTTAATGGCTTCTTTTAGTCGCTCTAATATTGAAGCGTAATATTCTCCGGTTATAGAAACACCTTTATCTTTATAATCAATCAACAATATTCCTTCCGAGTCCCAAAATACCGTTGCCATGAGTTTCCCAGCTGATTGTGACACTTTAAATTTCTTGGGAGGTGCTGTGCCCTTTTTATGCCACTGCATGGAGTCTTGTTTGGACTCAGGTTCATAATGATGAACCCAAGTTTCGTCTCCAGTAACAATTCGACTCAATACACCATCCTTGTCTTCATTACAGAGGTCCAAAAATGCACGCGAACACTCTACGCGCTGTTGTTACTTGGTTGGTTACTTGGTTTATGTTACTTGGTTGACGATAGCTCAAAGACTAACTGTCTAATAAGAATGAAACTTCGCATTTATACTAATTATGAGTCGCTGCACAGCCCACGCCCCCATGCGCCTAATCACCCCCTTACAAACCGATCATTCCGCGAATATAAAAACGCTTCCTCGTACATAAGAACCTAATGATAATAAAACTTGCGTTTTTAATTTTTGAAGTTGAAGGGAATGTTATTGCAAAGTTGTAGAATATTTATTCTGCGTATTACTGATCAATAATATACAGAGTGTTCCATTTGAATTAACGAAGATTTTTCATATTTTACTTCGTCAAATTCGACAACATTTTCTGGGCATCCCTTATACTGCAGGTCAGTTTCTGACGTGGTGTTTTGAAGAACCATTATCGCCTAACATTTGGTCTAAAAATAGCTTTTCTCTTAGTTAGCGTAACCGCAAATTTTGCGATATTGTAATTGACAAAAATTTACTAGAAAAACATAGTAAGCGAAATATCTCATACAAAGTCTCTTTTATTTTTTATGTAGATTCAAAATAAATTATAAAAAATATAGGTTTGTATTTAAAAAAAAACAAAGTTGCTGTCTGTGCAGAGGAAATGGAACAACCTGTATAATCGGCATTATTTTAGGTTTGTAGATCTTGAGAAAACTAGACGTGTGGAATAAAAAAAAAAGATTCAATTATCTCACTTATCAACCAAGATATTGGGCTTCCGCGTACTAAGGTGGGCACCCTGTATATTTCTAATTAATTTCCAATTTAATTGTTCTCTATACTAATTTAACCAAATTCTTAAGAAAAAAAAAGAACGAAATTATAAACAAAGTATTAAACAAAACGTTTACAAGAATTATTATTATAAAAAAAAAAATCTTCCTGAAACGATACCTATATCTTATTCACCCTACTGTATGTATGTAGATATATCATTAGAAAGGGGGTGACTGGCGGATTCCTTCAAGTTCCCATAAAAGCAGCAAACGTTAGAGGGTGCCGATGCTACACAGACGTGTCCGTTGTACAGGAGAGAGTGTTCGTGCTTCCCCAATATACCAGTAGATTTTGCACACGCTTCCGAATAACTTGACTGACGTTAAAGAACAAAATAAACGCGTTTTATCAACGAGATAACTCGAAAAATATTAAAGGTGTCTGGTGTTACGATTACAATAATTGAAACATAATACTCTCTTGGTATGTATATATCTATGTATTTCATATATGTATATAATTTTTTTTAACACGTCACTAGCTCATGAATTGAATTTTATTATTATATTTATTACTGTCAATGTTTTCGTTCTCGAACAGTTTGTGCCGAGAGACGGGGGACTAGTCTCTTTCGTCCTTCGACATTCATCATCGAAATATATCCTACGGTAAGTGATTTTTCGATACAAGTCGTAGATCGTTGCTGTTCACGTTCAGATTATTCTCTTCTCTCGCGTTAAATATCGTTAATATAGCATCAGCGCAATTATGGCCTGCTTAATAGAATTAACGTACGCGATGTTGACGGTGCCCGGTTCGTCGAAGATCATTTTTTCAGTCTTCGTCCGTTAATTACGGTGAAATGTTCGAAACGGATGGCACGATATGGATCTCGTCGATGTCGTTGCCGCTATGTGGTTGGAGTTCGTAGTAGCCTGTTACGTAGTTTCAAGGCTCATGTGAGTATGTGCAGGTTTAAATGTTGCCGCGATTATTTCGTGTACGCATCTGCAATAAACAAAGTGCGTAGTATATGTGTGTGTATATGGGTAATGGTAACTGTTGTTATTGTTGTGATTTCCGAGTAATGTTTACGTGCACAGGCATCTGTCTCTGAGAAAAATGATTTTATAAACATATAGCAATCGTTTTTCTATATAAATACAATTGCATCTATACAGGGTGTTTCCTAATTGAATGTCAATATTTTAGGGGACGATTTTTTGGTCCATTTTAAAAAGAAAACTTCATATGAAAGTATGACCTAAACGTCTTAACTTTTTAAGATACAGGGTGGTAAAGTTTTCAAAAATAAATAGTTTTTCATTAATTCCTGTAATACTACTTTAGATATTTTAATGAAATGTGGTATACGTGTACTATGTATCAAGAGGCATTATTGAGCGCACCACATTTTTTTTGATTCCACCAGTGGCGTTCGTATGGAATTTCAGCTACTTATTTTGACAGACGTTTAGGTCATACGTTCATATGAAGTTTTCTTTTTAAAATGAACCAAAAAATCGTCCCCTAAAATATTGACATTCAATTAGGAAACATCCTGTATACATAGACGCTATCTAATATTTTTCAAAACATTCGGTGTTCAATTATAAAAAAAGCAAAAAAATGCTTTCACGAAAAGTTAAATAGAATTTTTTTATAGTAACAATTAAAGTGTTTAATTGAAAAAAACACTTTATTGCAATTATTACAATCGATTTTGTATATTCCTAGTATTTTAAAGGGTCTGACTCTGCAATGTTGTTATGTAATAGGCTCTTAGTATTCTGCTCATGAAAAAACTCTTCATAAAAACCAAAAAACCATATCAAAAGTTTAGAGTTGAAAATAACTGAAAACAACGACGAAAACGAATTATTTAGTTAAATAATTACGAATTAATTACGTTTTCGTCGTTGTTTTCAGTTATTTTTGTTTTTTGGTTTTTTAAGAAGCAATGTGGATGAGTTTTCTTGTAGAGTTTGACCAAATAAGGTTTTTTAGAAATAATTTTTTTTTTTCGTTTACGCTTACCGATAGATCCATGGTGTATTAAATGTTTTTGTTTCTAAATCGTTAAAGCTATCACCCCTTGACTGCTGGCATTTTATTTCGCGGACACCCTGTATGTGGTTTTGCGATATATGTCAAAATAGAAACTGTTCTCCCTAATAGAGATGAGTAAATCTAAAAAGGGTAGGGTGTGTTCTATTTCCATTTCATGGGTAAACTTGATAGGTGGGTGCTAATTATTAATGTAATTGACAAACTGGTCTAGATCAAAATCTCGTGGGATAATTGCAAAAATGTCGTCAACGTATCTGACCCAAAATTTGGGAAACGTTGGTCCATTTTTTATATCGTTTTCAAAATAATTGAGGAAAAGGTTCGCAAGAAACGCTGATACGGGTGGCCCATAGCTGTTCCAAAAGTTTGTTTGTAAAACTGATTATTGAAGAGTTCTTCACTAGATCGCTTGGTGCAGAAATAGAATACTTCAAACTTTCGACTAAATGTTATGCACGGTCAATCCGATACGCATCATAATTTCCGATCAACGAAAACAGTGACGAATTCGGAATAGGACCGTTGTCACAGTTCATTACACATGTTTATTTGTCTAATTAATCTAACATTCGTACGATCGATCTTGTGATCTCTTTCAAAAATGTGTTGGGCAACGCTCGATTTCTCAATTCTATTAAATCTAAGATTAGCCATATGCTCTTTGAATCTAGTTGAGACTGCTCTCCTGGTTTGCCCAATATATTTTTATATTTTTAATTACAATCTTTACAATTGATTTCGTAAATACCTGACTTTTCTAGAGGTTGTATTTTATCTTTAGGGTTACCGATGAGACTTCGTAAACTAGTCCCAGAACTGTAAACTATTCTGAGATCTAGCTCTTTGAAGATTTTACTCAAACCTTTATTGATAAAGGGAGCGTAAGGGAAGTCGTAGATTCTTTCACAGTTTTCTTATAATTAAACTTCCTAATTAACTTATAGATATGCTGAGGCTGGAAACCATTACACTTGGCCGCATCTTTTATAATTTTAAGCTCTTTCTCATACCTCGCCTTGTTCAAGTGAAAGGTGAGGAGTCTGCGGACCCAAAACTTTAGGCTTGCCATTTTGTGTTGAACACAATGATGGGAATCTGAAGGAATGTAGCGAAGTGTACTGGTTTCCTTTCTATACACGTCAAACCCTAATCTATTGTTATTTATAATTGCTAAAGTATCTAGAAAGGGTAGCTGACCGTTTTCTTCTCTTTAACAAGTGAACTTTATGGTTTCGAACCGATTATTTAATCTATTGAGAAAATCGTCAATATTACATTTTTTAGTGTCAAATATAGCGAAAATATCATCCACATACCTCAATCGAACCCTAGGAAAGTATTCGCTCTCGGATTCTAAGTCCTTTTCAAAACGGCTCATGAAAAGGTTAGACAAAAAGGGCGACCCATTGCCGTACCTTCCAGCTGTTCATAAAAACTCCCGTTGAATTGCAAAATGTTCTGTTTCATACAGACGTCAGTTAAGCGAATATATTCCTGGACACATTGTTGACTCAAACTATTTTGAAGCAACAAGTCAAGGTGTCTGGAAAGAGAGAACTAACATGCAAAACTAGGTTGCTGTATTGGCAAATTATTAAATTCATTGGTCAGCCATTTGGAAACCTTATAAGTGGATGCGTCAATTGCCGAAACAATTGGCCTTATCGACTTGCCAGGTTTGTGAATTTTAGGTAAACAATATAATTTAGGGATCACGGGATTGGAAACATGTAGCTTACGTCTAACATCGGCAGTAACAAGGTTGTTACAAGCTTTAAACACATTGTTGACGTCTCTAATCATTTTCGGTAAAGGATTTTTTGAAATTGACTTATAAGGACCACTACTCAACAGGTCATTAACCTGATCATAGTAGTCCTCTTTATCTAAAATAACAACCTTGTTCCCTTTGTCAGCTTTCAAATAAAAACAATCTTTTTCCCGCAAACTTTTAATGATTTTAATGTTTTCGGATTTCTGAGGTGATTTATAGGATTTCAAATTTTTTGAAATAGTATGTTTGCAGGCCTCCCTAACGAACTGTTTTGTGGGCTCAGGAAACCGCTGGATAGAGGATTCTATCCCGGCAATAACCCACTCAACATCCGATTCACGAGTCTGCAAACCAAATTCTAATCCTTTATTCAAAGGATTAAGTTCCTGTTCACTAAAAGTTTGCGAGAAATTTACTATGTTAATGGTATTCATCGGAACATGATGTTTATTCTTTCAAAAAACAACCTAACTTTCTTAATTTCCTATCATGAGAGAATTTCTTCTTCTGAACTTTCCTATCGATTGAAATAAACATGTTCTGTTGAAAATCACACCATAGTTGATATTCAACATCATTAATCATGCGTTGCCCAACACATTTTTGAAACAGATCACAACCTCGATCATACGAATGTTAAATTAATTAGACAAATAAACAATTGTAAGTTTCTAAATGTTTTCGAAAGTTTAGTTTGTTTGTTGTTTAGCTGGTTGAAGTGTTTAGTGTTGTGATTATTGAAAGCAAAACTGTTCTGATCCATACACATCTTGGTTAGTTTTAAAAATTCAGCTATCTCTTCTTCTTTGACATTGTTGAAAAGTAGAAAAGAATTCAAGTTTTCTAATACTTTTTGCATAGGGACATTAGGAGAAAGGAAGTTATATGACATGAAATTAGCTTAGCATCAAGTGCAATCTCATATTTTTCTAGTTTCATCATGAGTTCTTTAGTGTTTTTAATGGACTGATCATTTTCAAATTTTGACTTAACTGAATTTTTTTACCAGCCATTTTGACAACGCATAGGTTGGAGAATTAATATTTGATACTATCGATCTAAATGTATTTCCCGGTTTATGAATTTTAGGAAGACAGTACATGTGTGGGATTTTAGGATTACTCATGTTGAGTTTTAAGTAAATTTTCTGATCTACTAAATTAGTACAGTTTTTAATGTTTTTGTAACTGTTGTATATTTGCCTAACGGGTTTTCTACTTGTTTCAACTTTGAAACTATCTTCTTCCGGGATGTAATATGTAGTTGTCTCCAAGTCATTGATAAGTTCTTCTAGTTTCTTGTTATGTGTTGTTATTTTATTTTCCCATTTTTTTTGCCTTGATTGTTTTGTGTCTTTTACGGTCATCCCATTCAGCGGAGCTCAGCTGTTTGCTGAGTTTCAACTGTAATTCGTATGTTGTCAACTTTAGATTCTCTAATTGTGTGTAATATTTCTGTATTTCTTGATTTAGCCAACATGATTTCATCCTTTGAACGGCTTTCGTTTATTTTCACATCCATGAATTTAGGAAACACTTGTTTGATGCACTTTTTTAGAAATTTGATGAGCAAATGCAACGATCTAAGTTTTATAGATGTACGAAGACATTTCGAAGCTACATTATAAGTATTTGACAGAGAATCATCAAGTCTGAAGACGACTTAGTATTGCCTCTGCGCCATGATTTTAGGGACCGGACAAAGTCGTCGACTGTCCAGATCAAGACTTCTTAAACAGAATTGTAATTGGAGATAAAAATTCAAAAAAGGTTCGAGAGACTTTTCAAAATCGTATATTTCTTTTTATAGTTTTTCTACATTAGAAACGTGAAATGAAACGTTTGCGTACTAATAATTTTGCGTTAGTAGTTAGAACCGCTAATACCATCACTCTACAGTTCCAGCTGCGCTCTTGGCGGATAACTCCGCAACTTCCCCAGCCAACCTTCTACGTCTGCGTTCAGCGAGTAAGTCGATGGTGGCCTCATACTTTGCAATTCCCTAACCAGCCTTTGCAATTCTCCAGTATCACGACCGAATAGTGTCAGCGGTAATTGCGACGCTCCCGAAGAAGTCTTCTTCGTTTTCGGGTTCTTAACCTGCGGCGCCTTCCTCTTCTTCTTCCGATCGCCTTCAGTTTCGATCTTCACGAAATCCTCGTGATGTTCTATGTACTTGCAGGGTTTCTTCTTCTTCGTCCCCGACCACGGTCTATCTTTGCCGGTGTTGGTGCTGAATTTCGACGAGGAATGTAAACGTTGTGCGCGCTGCTTGAAGAACGGCACCTCTATCGAGTACCCGCTGCTCCTGTACTTATCCAGGAAGTCTTCGCCGCGCAACTCGCTGAAACTCGGATAAGGTGACATTACCCTCTGACGTCTGCTGTAGTATTCGGACTCGTACGGGTCCCTGAAATATTTCTTCGCTCTTCCGATCCTCGACGGGATGTCCGAACTAAAGATCGCGTTCGTTTTCGGTTTGGTGATGGTGATCTTCTTCGGCCTGACGAACTTCTTCTTCCGGCGCAACCTCAACAGGAAGCGGTTGTGCAAGCGCGGCTTGCGGTAATGTATCGTGACGTAATTGCGGATCGATTGCGATACCATCGGTTTCGTCGCGTTAGTCGGCGATATCTTCAGCTCGTTGAAGTTGACCTGCGTAGATTGCACCTTCATTTCCGGCTTGACCTTCGCCGTTTCCGCAGCGCCGATTACCTCGAACGGTCTGGCGTAATATCCGGGGAACAGCATCGATTTCATGTTCTGCAGATCGCTGATCTTCCTCGCGATCAGATTAGTGAAGTCGCGCGAGGTCGTCGTCGTCGCCGCCGCCGCCTGCCCGGCGAACAGCGACGGTGGCGGCGGCGTCGGCGGCGTTCTCGTCGATTCGGCGTTGGCGAACAGCGTCCTGTTGATGTATTCCTGTTCGGCGCCGCATCTCGTCGACAGATGTTTGCGGGCGATGTCGACGAGTTGACGGTTGATCCTGGTCGATAGACGGAGGGCCATGACGTCGATCTATCAAGTTAAATTTTGCGAAAGGAGTGTGTGTGTGTGTGGACGGAGACACGCGAAAAAATGTCAAGACACGTTGATTTTGACGGACGACTGCGTTGACGAGTTTGGAAAAAAATTGCAGCTATCGCCATGGAAAAGTCGCCGTTTGACGTTCGAATTTTGCTACGCGCAAACTAGACTGTTTTCGGTTGTAAGCTAATGACATTAGACGCATAACGGTTATCGATGAATTGATGATGAATTGATAACTGTTTGCTTCTGCTGAATGAAGCAATTCTTGTTAACATTTTTTCGTCATATTTATTAATAATAATAAATAAATTAGTTTTAGGCCCGGTTTATTCACCTTCCAGTAAAGTATCGAGTAACTCTCAAGTAAAGCTTTAGTTGACAGATTAAGGCCCAATTGTACAAACCTAAGTTCAAGTGGAGTTCAACTAAACGGAAGCTCAACTGAACTTGAGTTTAACTTTTTGGTCTGTTGTACAAATGCTGTTTAGATTGAGTTTAGCTAAGCTGCACAGACGAACGTTTTCATTCTATTAATAGCAAGCGATCCACGTTTGCACATGCGCGTTTGAAACATCAACGGCATCAACTGTCACTTTTGTTTGTGTTTTGGTTTGGTAGAAAACACAAAAATTGCTGAACAACATCGCATCACAAGTCGGGTTTCCCAGTGGGCTGACGCCAAAATCCAACTAGAAGTTTCAAAAAATAAATTTTTGGGAAACGAACATGAGCTCAAGTTACAGTTTATGGGACAAAAGCATGAACTAGAACTTGAGCTTATGAAGAAAAAAAAACAGCACATAAAATGAAGTTAATGGAAGAAGAGAGTGGGGCAAAAGTGGAAGCTATTAAAAAAAATTGTTATTGCAAACATATTATTTTATTTTACCTTACAATCATTGTACCGGTCGATTAAAATATTCATGGATCAAATTGTATCTCACAATATTGTTCAATCTTCCAATATTATCTCTAACATTTTCATTTTCCACGTTATTCACTAATTGAATCGCAGCTTCCTCTGCCACATCGACTGGGGATTGGTCTTCATTTAACAATATAACCATATTTTGTAGAACGGCTGTGGCAACAACAATTGCTTACACTTTGCACAATTTTGATCTGATGCTCAGTGCTAAAACAGGGAATCGTCGCTTCCATATCCCAAATGTTCGCGTATTGGGGGGGAGGGGATATTGTTGATTGATTATAAAGATAAAGGTGTTTCTATAACCGGAGAATATTACGCTTCAATATTAGAGCGACTAAAAGAGGCCATTAAAGAGAAAAGACGGGGAAAATTGACGAAAGGTGTGCTGCTTTTGCACGACAACGCGCCCGTCCACAAGAGCAGCGTTGTGTTAGCTGCCCTGCATAAGGTGGGCTTCGAAATTGTGAATCACCCATCCTAGAGCCCAGACCTGGCCCCGAGTGATTATTACCTGATTCCGAAAATGAAAAAAGATCTGCGGGGTAAAAAATTTACTGCCGATGATGAAGTCAAGGAGGCAGTTTCGGCGTATTTTGCAGATAAAAAGAAATCATTTTTTTATGAGGGTATAAATAAATTAATTGAAAGATGTGAAAAATGTATCCATCTTGCAGGTGAATATATTGAAAAAGAAAAATAATTTGGTTTTTTTATTTCCACCCCTTACCCCCCATTCCACGAATATAAAAACGCTCTCTCGTACCATACGAACAGCACTGTTAAGTATTGTAAGATCCCTTTCTCCTAAACTTTCCTCCATTTTCCATCAATTCTCTGTTAGGCTTGCTTTCTACAACGTCAATAAAACTGAACAGATTGTTCTCCAAATGTAAAACTCCGACACCCTTGCTGAAGAACTCAAATTTGTGTGGACAACATCAACTCGATTGCTTACATCGCAGTACCGAGACAGCCCTTGCAGATCACCACGTTAACAACAACCACCAATTTAATTTTGATGTCTCAATCCTTTCGTTTGAAAGATTTTGGTCAAAACGTTTATTTTTAGAAATGTACCATATCAAACAGCAAGATAATACTCTTAATTTCAACACAGACACTCAAAGTCTAAGTATAATTTACTTTAATATATTACATTTGGACTAATTAATACATTCTAATTCCACTCCGGACATGTATTTTTTAAACATTGTATGTACATATATTGATTCTTTTGATCCGCAGTGTAGTTTGCATTGCTTGTCGTTTAGTGAATTTTAATTTTTACTAAAAAATTCTTACAGGGAATTTAGTTTGTTGATAATCGTTTTATTTTAATCGGTTGACGTTCGCACGCCGCCTAACCTAGAATTTGTCATTTTTATTGTCAGATATGTCTTATACCCTGTTTTTGATTAACAGGGACAAAATTTGAAATTGCCAATTTGAGACAATAAATAATTTTCTTTCTTTCTTGCCTGCATCACAAATGTTTTTGAAACTTTCGTACCTTCTCCTCCAAATTGTCTGGCAATTTTTGTGAAATTTTCTTTTTTTCCCGAAGCACTAGATTGTTTTTATTCAAAAATTTTCCACGCCAACTTTAGGATGCCTCGAAATTTACACTTTCTTCTTTATTACATTTTGCCCATTTTAGTGAAAACAAACGAATAGAGCTTCTTGTTATAATCAATCCATTTTTACGACTTTCTAAAACCCACTGTTTGACATGTTCTTCTAATATAAGCCACTTGGCTTGTCCCTTTCTTAATGCATGCACATTTGCTTGTTGACATTTCTGTTATGTTCTCTTCATTTTTCCTCCATTGTCGTACTTGCTTCATATTTTGAACGTTTTGTAGGAGCCATCTTTTTATGCGCACGTCTCACGTCTGTGATTTCAAAACAACTGACCCTTACAAATTCTAGGTTTCTTTCCAAGAGTGTTAGGAGCTGTAGATGGAACTCATATACGTATTCAATCGCCAGGTTTCTTATGGAAACGTTAACTACAAATATTTACGTTTAGCAATTCTTTTTTACGAGGTGAGAATGCAGAATTATTCAGAAATAGAAAAGGCTATTTTTCTATCACTACACAAGTTATTGCTGATGCAAGCTGTATTCTTAAAGACATTGTTGCGTGTTGGCCAGGATCAGCACACGATACAAATATATTCGAAAATTCTAATGCCAAAATTCGCTTAGAAAGTAATGAATTTGGTAATCCTGTACTTTTAAATGTGCAAAGTAAATTTAATTGACAAGTAACTAACAGAAACTTTACTGTAAGGTCAATAAACTGGGACTAAATCAAATTTATTTACAGCGGACGTATCTTCATGTTGCGTCCTTATCTAGTTTAACAATTTAAAGAAATAAGAAATATTAAACGCACAAGTATCGCTTCCTAATAATCAGTATTAATTTCTGTTAGCTGTCAAAATGACAGCTTGTATGTCATAATACTCTACCGACGAGGTTGTCATTTCTGTTAAGATGAACGTCCGATGAACGACGACGATAACGACGGCAACGAATTTGTCGCCGAGGAAGTGAGCGGCATCGTTAACCGCACGGTCGAAACGGTCATCGGCGATAGCACCTACCAATCGGATAAGGCCAACGAATGGGCGCACACAGTCTCACAACAGTGTCTCGACGCCCTGATGGGCTCTCAAAGGACGTACAAGTATATAGTGTCGTGCGTCATCATGGAGAAGAGCAGCGCCGGCCTTCACACGTCCAATTGTTGTTATTGGAATGACGTTACCGATGGTACGACGACAGTGAAATGGGAGAACGCCAGCATGCATTGCGTCGTGACGGTTTTCGGATTGGCTATCTGAATTTTAGTTTGGAATGTGTGGATGCATGTAGAGGTCTTTAGTTATTTAATAAATTTCAGTTCTATTGTTGAAGTACCTATACATACATTTTTTCTAACGCTTCCTGATAATACACATGCTACATGGGCTACGTTTTGAAAATATTTTCTTTCCACAGGGTGATCGAACCAGTCTTATGTTTTTTTTTAATGGAACACTCGGTATTAGAATATTCTAATCGATTCTGCTAATCAATACAAACAATTTGATATTATCTTTAGATGTTGTTCTACAAATGTAACCTTAGCGTCAACCACTGTTAGTAACATCTTGTGTTTGCCTGAAAAAGAGTAATTTTCTTGCGCACCTTCAGTTTCCTTCAATGTTGCTATTTGATTCTGGATTTTGCCAAATAACCTTTTCATCACTAGAACCACAAATTAATTGCTAACGAATAAATGAGCATTGGAATATATTCGCATCAGATCCAGTTTCACTTTGAAAATTTCTGTTTAAATTGCAACTGCTGAGATCAGGGCCGTGTGGTAGATTTAGAATTGGTGAGGCAGTACTGAATTTTGGCGCCCTGTGAGGTATTCATTTCTGAAACTATTTAGGTAAAAGTTCGAACGTGGAATAATTAAAATATTTCACTCCGCTTTTTCAATAAATGACGGCCTCGATTACAGAAATAATTTTTATTATAATGTGATGGTACAAAAACAAAAAAATTTTAAATCTAAAAAAGAATAACTCAAAAACCAAAACGTTCAAAACAAGATTAAAAGTCACACAGTGTATTATAATTGTACTCTTCTTACTTTGAGTTTCGCAAATTCGTCTATTAAAGCTGAATAGTCAAGTTTTTCTGCTAATTCTGATTCAATTGACAAAATAGCTAGACTGGAAACTTTGGACTGGCTCAGCGTGGAACGTAAGTATGTTTTAATCAGTTTCAATTTGGAAAAACTTCTTTCTCCACTTGCTACTGTCACCGGAAGAGTTAAAAGTATCCTCAAGGCCACGACGGTATTTGGGTACAGACTTATAAGATCGAATTCTTCGAGGTATTCCAGTATTTCCAGTGGTGGTTTCTTTATTGTTATAAAAGAGCGCAAATCCAGAAGTTCTTCTAATAAATCAATTCTATTAATGTCAGAATCTCCCTCGTCAGTTAGTGAGAGATGGAGATCGTTGCAGCAAGCTTCAATTCCGATATGTCCATGTTTTTTAATCCGTGGATATCCACCAGGAAATTAAAACGATCTGAATGTGTTTTGAATTCTGTGAAGCATTCCTTTAAAGACATGAGACAAACATCAAGCAAGCAGTTGTGAAAATTAATTCTAAATTTTTTCGTCTACAGGTTCATATTGAAATTGTCTTTTCTTTCGTCAACGTCTAATTACTTCTTCTCACTCAAATTCTGCAATTATTTCCAAATTGTCTGCAAGTTCCTTAGCTGAAGCCTGCATTTTTGAAATCCTTCTGCTCTGTATGACTGCAAATATTTAATAACTTGATCCAGTAGGTTGGCACATTCAGGTAGGTTCATATTTGGAGATTGAAGATTTAAGGACACTTTATTCACTTGAAATAATACCTCGTACCACATAATTAAGCTGCAGATGAATTTATAGGTTTTTTTTTGCCAAGCCAGTCCCTTTATTTCTTGTCTCCGAATCGATATTTGAATTTTCTACGATGTCCAACAGTGCATCAGTGTTCTTTCATAACGATGTCATATTCTGCGAGAAGTTCAACTAGCTTTAAAAAATTTCCGTTATCAGGCATTGCCCGGAAAGGAGTTTAATTATTGAAATTATTTTTGACAAAACATTCCGTCAATATTCAGTTTCCGTGTCTAAAACTGCTTGCAGGTGGTCATCGATTCTGTTACGATTTTTCAAACGTTGGCCGAGTTAATTTTCATTCATTCATTCAGTTAGGGTTGGACACCTATAGTCCAGGCACTTGAGCTGGGTGCTCTTTGTATCATCCCTATTGGAGCCCTCATTTCCAGTTGAGAAGTTTACTGTCCTCTATAAAGTCCAGTAACTTGCCCACTGGAAACTTGAGTACCCTCGAAGGCTCCAGTAGATCCTTTCGAAATGTTTCTGCCTGAGTACCTTCAATTCCTCACATGTGCAGATCACATGTAAACTTGTTTCCTCCTGTAACTCGCATCCTTTGCACCAGGGTTCGCTCACCCGACCCGTGTTGCATAGATGCTTCCTTAAAGGACAGTGTCCAGTTATCAACACAATAATGGTCTTAACTTGTTTTTTACTGCTTCCAATTAGGATTTCAGAGAACTTAACGTCCCCGTCCCCTATTAGCGCTTTACTATGAAATTGACCCTCAGTCGACCTCCATTTCCTTACTCTTTCCTTATCTAACCAAGACCAAATCGCCCTTCTAGTAGAATCCCTTGTGATTTCACATACGGGTTGTGGTCCTATGAAGTGTTTCCTAGAACCCTCCTTGGCTAGTTCTGCCTCTAATATCCTCATGTCCAGGCACCCAGATCAAAGATACCTTGTTGTCTTGTGCCTATTTATTGAGGTGCTGTTTACAGTCTTTAACCAGTTTTGATCTGGTAAGAGGATTCATAACTGCCTTGACAGCGGTCTGACTATCAGTCATTATGTTTATTTTCCTCTTCGTGCAGCCTCCCTTTGCAGTCAGTTCTGCGCAGGCTGCAATAGCGAATACTTCTGCCTGGAAGACCGTTGCATGCTCACCCAGGCTTAAGGATATCCTATGTCTTGGGATCAGACCATAAATACCGGCACCTGTGCCCTTACTGGATTTGGATCCGTCCGTGAACCAGTTATCAGAGTCAACGAAGTCACCCCGTGGCTGGTCTCTGTTCGGTATTAAGATTTTCACGTTTTCAGCGAAAATAATTTCGAGTGCCGTACTGTCCGTTGGCATTAGCAGCAAAGGCTCGTCCAGTACCGATAGTACAGTACCAATATTGGGGTACCACCGAGTTCTTTCCATCGCTTAAAAGCTTCTCGATGAATCTTGGAAGTTTCGTGGATTTGAAGCGAACGGGACAAATTTTTCCAATCCGAATATCCATTTTTCGGCCAACTGTTTTTCCGACATGTTACTAAATAGCATGCAGCAGAAACAATAAACAGCATTTTTGCTAATGGAATACAACATCCAGAGACTTTCTGCGAATTCACCATTTGGCAGGGTTCTTTTGTAATGGAATGTAGAAAAATGTCTAATTAACTCATCAAGCGGAGGTGTGTTCTTTCACTTGTAGCGGCCCCTTTTCCACGATAGTTTGGCGCATTTTGTCAGTTATTTTCTGTAAATTCCACATTCCTGGGTCGGATGGAAGAAGAAGGTTTTCAGGACTAACAGGAGCAGGAAAAGGTTCATTTTGAATGAATATCGTATCTTCGTCAGAATTTGCATCCGGTGAATCCGGTAGAATAGAACTGCTCGTAGACGGACCGACAAAATTCGCTTTTCCCACCGAATTTTTGTCGATATTGTGACTAGTCGTGTCGGTGCTGTGTTCGATAGTAATATCTTGGGTATTTTGCTGCTCAGATATTTCTAAAAATTTTTGTAAAGTCCCTTTTAACCTTTCCTTCTCAATGTCCCTTTTCTGTCTTTGATTTCTGAATTGGTTCCCTGACAGTTTTTTTCCTTTTTTGTCCATCCCAACTCTAAAATAATGATAGGTAAGCAATACAAGGACTTAAAGGGATTTTAGTTCTCATACCTTCAAATTAATTAATTTTCTGAAAAAATAAATCACACGTGTGTCTTTGTCTTGTATGTTTAGAAGTACAAGTACATATAAGTAGTTGAAATGGAAATAGACTGTGACTCTCTCTTATATACACAACACAACGCACTGGACTGATAAAAAATACATTAATGATTGGATGTATGGTTAACTTCTGTAACTTCGGGATTTCGGGGAAGTCCCCAATTTCATGTGAAGTGCCGACACGACAAATGTTACCGAGTGTGTGATCCAAGAGGTCTTGCAGATTTACTTCGGCACAAGATTCAGTCACTCAATAGGATTCCTGTCTAGGATAGCACTCTTTTTTTCTTCTGTATACACTGTCCATATTTTTCTTTTAAATATCAACAATACAGAGGCGAAAAATCTCCACATAAACGGCAAATCAATTAATCAATGCTGAAATTGACAGTTTAGTGACAGTTATGTCACACTCTTTGACGGATGTGGTTATGTTGTTTTGACAAATAATAATTTCAGTTGAAACATCGAATATTATTCTTTTTCGAAAGCTTAATAACAACGAAGCCTGCATATACAATATTATTTTAAAATGTACATAAATAGCTACCGAGATTACCAAAATTCGGAGATGGTGCACTTGTCAAACAATTTATACGCGATGAAACGTCAGAGCTGATTTCTCCTGTACATAAGTGAGTAAATAAATAAGTAAAACATAATTTATTTTACGAGAGAAACAACATCGCACGGCCTCCAAGATACTCACCTTACGCGATATAATAATAATAACTCTCACCATATTCATCGCGATCAATTTCGGTAAATCTTCCGCTCAGGAGAATGTCAGCGAAAAGATCGTCGGCGGTGTCGACGCTAACATAAAGGATTTCCCATCTTACGCGGCTATCTGCGAAGATAGAATGAAACCGCAACCGTCCTATTTCTGCGGCGGCATCTACATCCAGAAATTATGGGTGCTGACGGCCGAGCATTGCTTGAGATTACGCGATTCAACCGAATCGAAACCGCCGGAAAGCTTGATCGTCAAGATGGGCGTCACTTGGTTGAGCGAGTTCGGCCAGCAGAGGAGCGCCGTTCAAATCGTACGTCATCCACGGGAAGAATGCGAATTCGCCGGGACGTTGTGCGATATAGGTCTGATTAAGATAGATGAAGAATTCTACATCAATAACGTAGTCCAGTTCGCTAAACTCGTCGATAGTTATCCGTTTTCGAATCTGGTCGTTGTCGTCGGTTTCGGCACCGTTAATTATACGCCGGTGGTAGCGAGTCCGAGGTTGCAAAAGGTGAACTTGGAAATTTTTGCGATCTCTGGCGATATCATTTATGCGAATGATTCGACGCCGAAAGGTAGTTGTTACGGCGATTCCGGAGGTCCTATGTATTTGCGCGATAGTATGCAAGTCGTCGGTATTGTTGCGTCCGGGATATGCAAGTACGGGATCGGATTGTACGTGAACGTGTACGAATATCGTTGGTGGATATTTAATGCGTTAACTGATGTGGGTCAGAGGAACCAATTTGTATGCTGCAACTCGTATCTTATTTGTGTTTGTTTGGTTTATTTTTTAAGTGATTGAATAAAAGTTTCCGATTGAAATTGGTGCATTAATTATTAAATTTGATAACTGATTCTTATGTGCTTTTGGGCACTGAATCCAAATTAAATCTAATGAAAAGAAATAGTAAAATACTATTTATGTTCTTTACAAGTCCTTATAATATCTTTTTCTTTGTCCTTCCATACTCCTCTTGGTGCTTTTTCTTCTGTAATCTCGTAGTGGACCATCCCTTTTTAACATCCAACAATAATCAGCTATCATGCTTATATTCCATCTTCCTTGATATCTTCTCTCCATCTCTTTTAGGTCTTGGTGGAACCTTTCTCCCTGCTCCTCACTTACTGCACCAAGATTTTCAGGGAAGTAGTCGAGATGAGAATCTAGAAAATGCAACTTCAAACTCATGTAACATATTTTGCATAATATTTTTATAATCTTCATATTTCTTGTTGGCAAGAAAATTTGTAACCACATTTTTGAAGGCTATCCATGCTTGTTTTTATGCTTCCTCCATTTCAGATTCAAAATTTTCATCTCTCAAAAGCTTTCTTATATCCGGTCCAACAAAAACACCCTCCGTTATCTTTGCTTCTGACAAGCGAGGAAACTGGCTGCAAAGATACTTGAAACACTCTCCATCTTTTTTTAACGTCTTCACAAATTGTTTCATTCACCCTAGTTTTATATGTAATGGAGGAAGCAAAACTTTGCGCGGATCTACTAAACTTTTTCTTTCAATGTTTTTCATTCCAAGTTCTAAGGTTTGTCTTGGTTGGCCACATCTTTTTACAATAGTGCTGCTTTCTATTACGACTATCCCACTCACACAAAAAACAAGGAACTTTCAAATCGCCACAAATTGTCCAGCCTTGATCCTTGTAATGAATTTTAATTAAAAGTAGCTCAAGCTTTTCATAACACTCTTTTAAATGAACTAAATGTCCCACTGGTACAGAAGCATATTTACTTCCATTGTGTAGAAGAACGGTCTTAAGCTCCTTTTTGAAGAGTCAATAAAGAGTCTCCATTCAGAAACATGATGTGGAATTGTTCCATGAATAATATCGAGCAAATTCTTTTTCTCTGTTCCTAAAACCAGTGAAATGTTGTCCTAGGTGCTAACAATTTTTTTTTCTTTCAACCTCGAGCCTAAAAGCTCAGCTGAATCCTTACTACTGAATCATACTAATCATTTCCCTCATCCAGTTCACTTGCGCATGTACGTGAAACCATTTCATCATCAGATACATGATCTAATGTATCTGGTAGTGAAGGTACTGTCCTTTTTGGTTTTTAAATTGAATCCGTGTACTACACACGAACAAAAATAACAATCATCGCTATGATTGATCGGTTCTCTCCAAACCATAGGCACTCCAAAGCGAAAATACTGTTTTTTTCCCCTTGTGACCACTGGCGAAGCTCTTCAACACACACTGAACAAACCTTATGAGGAGCTCAACATTTGTCTTGGTCTCGTAATATTTCACACCAAAATATGCAAAATATACTTTTTTTACAAAATCTGTAATGTTTCTTTGTTGTTTTTTTTTTTTACTGTAAACTTTGGAAGAGTTGGGTACATTGACACAGCCTCTTGATGCCATTGGAATTTAATTTTAGAAAAACTCGTAAAATAAAAATTAAATTAACTCAGCAACTAATCACAAATGTCAACTAATTACACAAATTTTAATTTTCAACAATTAGACGCTTCGGTTTTATTTGTTTAGACAACCTTCTTGAAAAAGAATCGCAAATCGAATACTACTCAATCTATGAAAAGAAATGAAAATGAAAAACATCACTGAAAAACATAAAAAAGGAAAATTACTCAAACTGTTTTAATCTGGGTCGTATTTTTTCCGGTTTGCCTTAATTCTTGCTGCTGATGTTTTCTTGTCCAGCCCCCTCCAAACATTTTTAATTGTAAAATTAGATTTTTTTCTTCTTATTGTTTTTACCTCCTCACAAAAATTGTTACTTAGTTTTCCCCCAATAATTAATTATTGAAGTATGCTCTTGTAACCCCGCGCATACATTGTTAATTTTTCTTTAAAAAAGAATTTAGACCGACTTAAATTTTTTTTTTTAATTTTTGCTGCGGGTTTTTTTGTCCACCCTCCCAAAACCTTCTTTTTAAACGTAAAATTATTTTTTCTAATTTTTATGTTTTATTCTTTCTACCCCCCCCCCATCCGCCCCTCCCTCCGCAAAAAATCCATTTAAAAAACTTAAACCGTGGTGTAAATAACTTCTTTTTATATATTTACAGGTTATTCTTTTCGCCCCCTACATAATGTTTTCGTTTAATTCGCTACGACCACTCAAAAAATTCTTAGGACGTCATTTTTAAAAATATTTTTACTGTTTGTGTTTTGTCTATTTCCAGGAAAAATAATTTTAATTGTAGGATTTTACCTTTTTAGTGTTTTACCCTTTTCACCCCTTCCCCCTCCCCTCAAAATTTAAGAGATTTATTTTTTTTAATTTTTGCAGCACCCTTCCGAAACATTTTTTAATAATAAAATTGTTTTCTCTAATTTTTACATTTTATTCTTTTCACCCCCCCCCCGCAGAAATTGGGGGGAATGGCCGTTACTTATTTGTTTTATTCGTTTCATTTCCTCGGAAAAATTGTGTTCAGTTTTCCCCCAATTTTTGCTTCTCCTTTTGTCGTAAAATTAATTTTTTCCAGTTAGCACCTTATCGTTTTCATGAATTCTAAGAATTTGTCATGGCATTATACAATTTTTCATTTTTTTAAATTATTTTCCGTTAAAAATTTTTATTATTATTTTTGTAATTTTTTTTTCATGATGTTTTCTTTGTCACCCTCTACAAACAAAATTAACTTTTGATTTTTTACCTTTTTTATTTTTTTTGTCCTTACGCAAAAAACCGTTAGACATTCCTTTTTTTTTTTTAATTTTTGCAGCACGTTTTCTTGTCTACCCCCCCTAAAAACATATTTTCAAATAAATTTTTTAATTTTAACGTTTTATCCTCTTCGATCGCTGCGTCATTTTTTTTCATTTTCGCAGCTTCTTTTCCACCCTCCCCTTTCTCCCTCCCACATTTTTTTAATGTTTCCGTTTCATCCTCTCCGCCCACTCAAAAAATTCTCAGGACGTCATTTTTTTTAATTTTCACGAAAAGATTTTAGTTGTAGGATTTTACGTTTTTAGTGTTTTACCCTTCTCACCCCCGTCACCCCAAAAAATGTAAGAGATTTATTTTATTTAATTTTTGCAGCGCGTTTTCTTTTCCACCCTCCCGAAATATTTTTTTAATAATAAAATTATTTTATCTAATTTTACATTTTATTCTTTTCACCCCCTTGCAAAAATTGAGGGAGGAACAGGAGAGGGAGGAAAGGGGGAGGAGGCCATTACTTATTTGTTTTATTCTTTTCATTTCCTCGAAAAAATTGTGTCGGCATCATTCAGTTTTTTTGCCCCAATTTTTACTTCTTCTTTTGTCGTAAAATTATTTTTTTTTCAGTTAGCATCTTATCATCTTCGTGAATTCTAAGAAATTGTCATGGCATCATACAATTTTTTTATCATTTTCCGTAAAAAAAAAAATTTGATATTAATTATTTTATTATTTATTTATTTAATTATTATTTATTTATTTATTATTTATTTATTTATTATTTATTTATTTTTTACAGTGTTCTCTGGTCCATTTCCACGAAAAAGATTTTAATTGTAGGATATTACGTTTTTAGTGTTTCACACTTTTCACCCCCTCCCCCCAAAAAATTTAACAGATTTATATTTTTGAATTTTTGCATCACGTTTTCTTGTCCACCTCCTCGAAAAATTTAATATTTTAAATCGTGAATTGTTGGTAATTAAGTACGGTACCACCAATTTCAACTAAAGAAGGTCGGTTGCCCGAAATCCCCTGATTTAGAACAATTTTTTCATCAAAAAGCTTATATACGCCATCTATTGTCAATACAGAAAAACATCAGATGTCAATATCACAAGCTTATGTCACTTTGACACTTTCATTTACACAAAATTAATATTAAATTTGCACGCCCTATAATCCGTTTAAGGTTTTATTAACCACAATAAACATTAGACATTTACAATTTTACATTCGACGCTCTGCGAACATTTTGAACATTGTTAATTTTAGACATTTTATTAGCTCGATTTAAAAAAATCTATCCCTATTCTGCAACCGTTTCAGAGAACTTGCAACCGTTCTTCTTCTTTGGACAGCACGGCGGACTCGAATAATCTCGAAGACGTCTTCTTCGTTTTAGAATCGCTCTGATTCTTAATCGGCGCCAGTTTCTTCGCTTGCGGCACCTCCTTTTTCTTAACCCAACCGCAAGGCTCCTTCCTTTGATCGGGGGTTTCCTGCATTCGTCCTTGCGTTGCGTCATCGACTGCGGTAAAGGACGCACGAACCGGACGTAATTGGCATCTTTAAGATGCTCTTAGGAATCGTCGAGTAATTCGTGCCCCTTGCTGCTGCTGTTGAGCTGAAGCCCCAGTTTGATCGGATTTCTTCTGTTTCTGTTGTTGTTTCTTCATGTTATTGGCGTAGGTTCGCATCATTTTAGTTTCGGCCAGCATATGTTCGGCCTTCTCTTGATCCGAAGTAATGTGCGAATACATCGTTTTGACAGGATCTGGGAACGGCTTCGCTAATTTAGGCGGTTTCAACGGTAAAGTGATGTTCATCCGCGTCACCGAATCGTCGAATTCCCGGAGTTGCTTCGCCGAATTCTTAACGCTCGTCTCCGTGTCTTGTCCGGTGTATAAACTATTGTTAAACGCCTCACCCGATTTGGTGTAGAATGTTGGTAACATTGCCGGTTGTAAATATTGCAACGCCACCGTTTTCTTAGCGATTTCCGATTCGTTATGGACGTCACGTTTGATAGTTAAAGGCGACGACCTCGGACGGCATACCTGGTACTGGCCGGCTCTGACTCCCGCCAAGGGCGAGAAAGGTATCGGCGCTGGCAGTTCTGGTGTAGTAATTGTGTCCTCCTCCGCCGTGTTGGGTTGGGTTTTCTTAGCGGCCGTTTCCGTCTCGGCGCTGGCGGCGGCGTTTATCTTCGACGCTAGATATCTGCTCGTATTCTGCACGATTAGACTGTTAATTTTGTTCGAGATTCGGAACACCATGTTGGAAAATGTTTACGGGGAGTTTATCCCCTACGGAAATGTCAAATTGTTGATTTGATTTGGAAAAAAAACAATATTGAATTTTTTCGCCATGGAGATTTTGGACGTGTGCCAAGAGAACTCCTGACACTTTTGGTTCATTGCTACCTACCTATTCACACATATAATTATACGGAAGTCAAATATAGATGTAATCTGTGGTCAATTCTAAAGATCAGGCAGAAAGTAATTTGTTGCGAAAGTTCACAATTGATTTGACTGACATTTACATCGCAATTGACGTTTCTTAGTACAATGCGTCAACTAATCGGCCGCCATGTTTGTATCATTTGACATTTCGCGTAATAATTGCGAACTTTAATGAACCTTTAATTATATAATCTCTAATATCTATTTAACTCAAAGTTTTTAGTTCGACTGTTGTAACATTTTTATTATCAAAATATTTAGTTTGTTTTTATCAGATAGTAAATACATTGACTCTACAAGCCTTTGTTCAGCTTTGCTTTGTTTATTGCTGCTTGTTAATTGATATTGTGGGTCCAAAGCGAATTTAATTCTTCAGTCTTTTTTGTTACCAAACTGATAAAAGATTTTTGACGTTTTACCACATTCAATCGTTAAATCCGATATAGTTGACTGCTCTTACGATTTGACAGGTACAATTTTTCGATCAACGTTATGACCAACGCTCAAAATTGTAAAAAAACAAATCAATTTCACAATTTTTCAGCTGTCACGATGTATTTCTACAGTTGCAACTGTCAAATCTGCAAAAACCGTAGTTTTTTTTTTAAATTTTACAATTTGACGGCAGTGAAACTTTTTGTTCGAAATCTTTCAAATTTGACAGCTGTCAGAAGGGTTTTATTTTACCGGAACTGTGAGGTAATTTCGCCATTTTTAAGTTAGTATGACGTCATCACAATTCCAAAATATAACATTAAAATGGTTATTTTGTTTTGCTTGTACAGTTATACAGCTGTCATAAGCAATTTTGACAGTTGTAGAATAAATTATTGTTTTTTAGTTTTTACAATTTACAACTGTCAGAAATATCTTGCCGGTTACATCTGTTGTTTATTCTAAAAAATAGCTGTTTTTATTGGCACATTTAAAATTCTAAACGCGATAGCTGTTACCAGTTGTACAACTGTCAAATGTACATTGACAGCTTCATTGAGAATATGTTGACAGTTTAACTTGTTATATCCTTTAAAAAAACTAGGTGGTCTTTATAGTTTGACAGCTGTTACGCTCACTAAAATAGTACGACAATAAGTTGTTTTACAATTTGACAGCTGTTAGAAATGTTTATTTTGTTACGCCCACCAAATTTGTACGAAAATAAGTTGTTTTACAATTTGACAGCTGGCAGAAATATTTTTATTTGTTACGCCCACTAAATTGTACGAAAATAAGTTATTTTACAATTTGACAGCTGTCAGAAATATTTTTATTTGTTACGCCCACTAAATGGTACGAAAATAAGTTATTTTATAATTTCACAGCTGTCAGAAATGTTTTCTTTTGTTACGCCCGCCAAAACAGTACGAGCGTAAGATGTTTTACAATTTCACAGCTGTCAGAAATATTTTCTTTTGTTACACCCACTAAAATAGTACGACAATAAGTTATTTTACAATTTGACAGGTGTCAGAAATGTTTTCTTTTGTTACCCCCACCAATTTTGTACGAAAATAAGTTGTTTTACAATTTGACAGCTGTCAGAAATATTTTCTTTTGTTACGCCCGCTAAAATAGTACGACAATAAGTTATTTTACAATTTCACAGTTGTCAGAAACGTTTTCGTTTGTTACGCCCACTAAATTTGTACGACAATAAGTTGTTTTACAATTTGACAGCTGTCAGAAATGTTTCCTTTTGTTACGCCCACTAAAATAGTACGACAATAAGTTATTTTACAATTTTACCGTGTCAGAAACGTTTTCGTTTCTTACGCCCACTAAATTTGTACGACAATAGGTTGTTTTATAATTTGACAGTTATCAGAAATATTTTCTTTTGTTATGCCCACTAAAATGGTACGAGAATAAGTTATTTTATGATTTCACAGTTGTCAGAAATGTTTTCTTTTGTTAGGCTCACCAAAATAGTACGAGAATAAGTTATTTTACAATTTGACAGCTGTCAGAAATGTTTTAGTTGTTACGGCCACTGAAATGGTACGAGATTAACTTATTATTTTACAATTTGACAGCTGTAAGAGATGTTTTCTTTTGTTACGCCCACAAAATGGTACGAGAATAAATTATTATTTTACAATTTGACAGCTGCCAGAAATGTTTTCTTTTGTTAGTCTCATCAAAATAGTACGAGAATAAATTATTTTACAATGTGACAGCTGTCAGAAATACGTTCATATCTAAAAGTGCTATGGTACCATTTGACAGCTGTTTTAACAATAATAGATTTTACAGTTTGACAACTGTCACACGTATTTCACCTGTTATACTGGCAACAACGTGTTAGTTGGAGCAGCAGCCGTAAAATATATAACCGTTAAAACCGTTGAAACTACGAAACACAGCTGTTTTTTTTTACAATTTGAGAACTGTCAGAAATACGTTGTATCTGACATGTGTCAAATAGAAAAGAGTAAACGTGTTTTTACAATATAGCGATGAAGTATTTATCGTTTAACGGCTGTCAATTTCTATACCCGCTGAAACGCCGAGATAGAAAAAAATTACATGACATTCTTGTATTATTCGACAGCTGACTTATTTAGCTTCATTTTCCAATCTGTCAAGTAGTAGAACTTATTATCTAAACCTGTTTTTTTTTTTACAGTTGGCATGCATCGACAGCCAGAAAAAAAACGGCTAGAAATATTGAAACTACGAAGGCTGTTATAGTTTGACAGCTGTCAGAATAATTATAACACCTATTAATGTTGAAACTGACAATCATATCTAATTTGATCGCTGTCAGAAGTTTTTGACATGTATGTATAACACGGGACAGAGAACAACTGATTTCACGTTTTGTAAAAACAATATGTAGAAAAAATATTTTGTTACATGCAAGTGCCGAGATAAATACTATTTGACAGCTACTTTTTTGACGTCTATACTAAAAAAAGCACATTTATAGCAATTTATCAATTGTTAAGATGTATTTTGACATTTATAATTGTCAAATATGGCGGATATCAAATCAAGTTTTGTGAATTAGTGTTAAATACAACTTTCACCATTTATGTCGATGTTTGTTTGTTAACTATATTGATCGAAATGTATTAAAAAGATACAACACAAATATATGCGTTCAACGATAGTCGTATATGTACAAGAATTTCAAAATCATGTTTCTTATTATTTTAACCTTAGTGCCGTAGGATATAAGGACAGTTAATGTCTATATCGTACAAAAATGACTCAACAACATAAATAGTTGTTATTCTAATGATTAACACAAACATTATCCCTTCTTCATGTTCGTTTATCACATTTTAAATGTAGTTCGAGGCTTCAGTCGATAAAATCCACATTCTAAAGTAAGGTGTTTACGCTAAATCATTCGGGTTCATTTAAATCGCGTTTGAAGTGAGTAATAATAAAACTTTCTCTACGTTATTTAACGCATTGTTTTTTCTCCTTTTTTGCAGTCAAATAATGGCAGGTGACGATTCGCCTACAGAGAAACGCGAAGAATTCAATTTCGGGAGGTCGACTCCGCCACCGACGACCAGTCACGTAGCCGGTAATAGACAAGAACACAGCATCGATATTAAAACGGCAGCCGAACCGCCCAAAGAAGAGAAAGAAAAGGATAAAGATAAGGGACAAAGATGAGAAAGACGAAATAGACGTGCACAGACCGGACGCCAATCCGGGTTACAATCCGGACGAGATCGGAAACGCGAGAGGACGAACCGAAACGGAGGGATAAAAGGGACGATAACGATCGCGATAATAGGGATAAACCGGAAAAAGAAAATCGACGGATCGGATATGCTCGACGGGCAATGGATACCTCCTAAAGACGCAGCGAAGAAGCACGCGAACGAAGAGGAGGAAGACGATAACTGTGCGGTTAAATGTCTCTATTACACGATGCAATGTTGCGAATGCTCGATATCGTGATGAATTAGGCGGGATGGGTCATTTCGGGTCGTAGTATTATATGCAATGTGATAAATCCATTTACGATAACCTCCATATGTATAAGTTTAAAAAAATGTCATCGTGACAGGTGCCCGACCTGCATTATCGACTGTGTACAATTCAAATTTTAGGCGCGATTATTTAAATGTATTAGGAGAATGTAATAGATAAATCTAATTAGGATAATTTTTGTACTACGTCATATAGTAAGTTGTAAATACAATTGCGTTTTGTGATTTTTTTTTCTGTAGTATTTATGTCAGGAAGGTAGCTACATTTTTCTTGTATTCATTTTTCTTTTTGTGCTTTGATTATTTAGGTAATCGGAAAAAGTATTCGGTCAAAATAAAGGAATTTATGTTTAATAAGGTTTTGAGTTGCGTGTATATATTATTATATTTACATGATATTGTAAAATAAATAAGTATTTTTATATAATTCTATACACTAGATGGCGGTGCAATAGCGAAATAAATCAGAAAGGAATATCTATAATAATTCTATTTTTGTATATACATAAACACATATATAATATATTTTTATGTATTTTTTTGCAGGAATACATACTTTGAAATAAATTTTATTTAATTTAGACAGTAATGTTATTTATACTTATCCTTCCGATCATTCCTATCTTGAATAAGGTGTTAACACAATAATTGTTCTTTTAACATTTCACTTAATAAGATTTTAAAATAAATAAAAAAAAAATTATTTCAAATCAAAATAAAAATGATAAAATGAATTTTCGTTTTCTTTTCATTTCTATAGGTTGGCAGTATTGAATACAGTCATTGAGCTAAACCTAACCTCAACCTCAGGGTCCGGATCACCATACTCAGCCGGGTTTATTCGACTATTTCAAGAAACGAGTCGACTCGTATTCTGCAAAACATTCACGATACTCGACCGCCCGCGCTTCCCTAAACCAAGGCCCGTGTCTGCCTCTGTGCGAACACCAAAAAATTCCACACCTGTTTCTTCTGAGGTGCGTCCTGGTAGATCGTACTCCCGGGCTGCGGCGACCGTCACGTGGACACAAACACAATCTCCAAAGAAGTCAGCAACACCTATGGCTAATAATACACCTAAGGCTCAGTCTAGGACGCCTCGTTCATCCCTTAAACAGTCGCAGCATGCTGCACCCACCAACATCACTGCGATGTTGGATGTCTTCAGGCTATGTCACAGCAGATCAACATGCTTACGAATATTATGATGACGACATTTTCAGGCGGGTCCCCTAAACAATCAAAATGAGCGTACAAATTAGTCCACTTTTTTGTCAGATCAGGGTAATGGCCTGGAATGCCGCGAGGTTGGCAATAAAATTGCAGAGATCGCGCAGTTTCTCCGATGCTGTATTTTTCAGCGAGACTTGGTTGAACTTGGCGACAGGCTAACTCCTCCCGAATTATCGGGTTTACCGATCGATCTGATCGGGAGGAGGTGGCACTGCCATCGCCATCAGACAGACCCTCAAACATTCCCCGAGTAGGGTGTGTGATACCGACGACTATAATCGATTATTTTCTTGTAATGTTCCGGTCCTTTTGGCCGGGGATTTGA